>CM035162.1:34769262-35076363 GCA_020205615.1 Panax quinquefolius | reverse complement strand
GGTGATGATGGCCAACTTTATGGATTGACGATTTATTACGGTATGGAGTTTGGAGGGGGCGATTGCCTTGCATGGCGAATATTACCCCTCTTGCCGTCGGATCCTTATTAGGAGTTCAGTGAGGCGCTCGAAAAGCGGGGTGTCCGTTCGGGTCCTTTGGCGTAGATGTTATGAGTGGGCTATTAAGTGAGCCCGTACGTGATGTCGAGGATCGAGGATCGCGTTACGTGTCGATTGTTCACGATGATCATTGAGGCTACTTATGGCGAATAACTCTTCCACGATATCTTTTCGTTTTGAAGTGATGCCACCGCGATGTGGGTAGTATAGGGAGAAGTATGGTAGGGCTCTTACACGCTGCATATTTCCTCCGGGGCATCGCGTACCCTACGTAGGGGTTTGGCCGAGGCTTGGCTAGGATTTTACCCATTTCTACCTTTGGTGAGTATTTCTCTTGTCTTTTCCCATTCATGGGTTAAGAGTGTTTCACCGATAGTAGATGTTTTGCCATTGTGTTGGTAGTTTTGGGCTATGAGAGGCTTCCCGTGTTTGCGTCCCCATAGGTGTGTTTAGGCTTAGATACCTATCCACGACGACGATGCTTTCATTCTATTTTGCCAGAAGGTCCACATATCGAGGGCTTCACCTTCGCTGCAAGTATCTGATTGGAATTCTTGTACCAAGGCCATCACACGGCTTCCATACTCGAGATCATTTGACCATCGGTTTTGAGGATGGACACCCTACTGGAGTAAGTATTTGATTTACGACCCAGATTTCCTCTCTTCACAGATGGAGGTGAGGAGCTCTATTTAGAGAAGCGTCTTATTAGGAGCACCACATGGGAGATTTGTATACTGATCTTGCCTCCCTTCAGCGTCGTTGGCACATATCGCGATTGCGTCCAACGATATTCCATTGTTGGGAGTTAACGGTTTGATTTATCAGAAGGTCCATGTACTGGGGAGATATTCAGCGTTGGTGGCTTCTCGCACTATTGGGGCCCGATCCCGTGCCACACTATTTATGGGGGACATGGTTCCGGGATCTTTGATGATGATTGATTGGGGGCTTGTGTCAGAGCTCAAACTCATCGACCCAGATTGATAGTTTGACCAATGGTTGGACGGAACCGTGTATTTATTGACGATTGGCGGAGATCCGGCAGAGGTGGTCGTTTGTTCCTTAGCTCGGTCTTTGGCCCCTCGGGCGACCCATTTGGTTTTCTTGGCGCAGATCCTCCTCTTTATAGGCACGACATCCCCTGTTGATAGAGATCTAGTGACTCGGGAGGAGTTACATCCGGTGGGCAGGGATTGAGGATGTGGACATCGAGACCACTGGTCTTCTTCCGATGTGTATTCTCGTTATATCTTTTGATAGAGCCTCTGTTAGATATTGGGTGGTATTCCCCATTCTCGCTATATCTTTTGATAGGCCTCTATTAGTAGTAGGCGTCATGCCCCATTTTCATATATTTGTAGTTGTATAGGTGATGTATTAGATGATGATATATTTAGGAATGTATGCACTGTTTTCATTCTATATCATATTGTCATTCATTATCTCTATGCTCATATATCATGTTCATATGTATGTATATCCGAGAGATTATTGGCATTGACCCTGGATGGTCTTATGACATGGCCCGTCATGAGATGTCTTCTTGACGAGTTAGCCGTAGATAGATACCCCACCATCGGTGGTGGCATTGGGTATCTTGATCGTAGTATGATAGCATGTCACCACCAGACTGGGTGTTGTAGATCTATTCTTTGACGCAAAGATACCATGACCCTTTTGGTATTTCGAGTTCTGCGCAGGATTCGTGGGCCGGGATGATAGTGCATTGGCTACCGAGATGGCGGTATTCCATTTTGGCACCCATTAGTTGACTCTACTCTAGAGGAGTATGCGTTTGACGATCTTGTCTTTAAGCCAGACCTTGCGTGACACATGGCTTTGGGAGACATGAGTAGAGCGATTCATGACTCTCACGGGATTGGCGCTTGAGTAGTGCGAGGATGAGTTGACATCCGCCACGTGATCTCGGCGTTTTACGTATAATGATTTGGCGCGGAGGATAGCTACTCACGACATTCCGGGGATTTCACCGTGTTGGAGGATCATTGGCGTTTGGCCAGAGTTGATGTACTGATGTTATGTGTATTGTCATACGTGTATATGCCGCGGTATATAGATGAGATAGATATAGGCGTTATCATGGCCGTGAGAGCTCTCATGGAGGGTCGTACCATTGTACCTATGATCGTGGCAGAGACCCTGCGGTCGACATCCTATTGTTGCACGTATCCTACAAGAGTGTTCACAGGGAGTTCGATCATGTTGTATGTGTGGTTTATGTCACACTTGAGGACCGGTTGGTACCCCCAGGCGGCATGGGTATTGCTTTTCCCATGATGTGGGCATGTCATACTCCTTTCGACCCATCGGTGTCTGGATGCTCGATCTGGTCCGTATTTTTGGCGAGATATCGAGAGATCCATTTAGCATATTGTTGTGCTCGGGGCTTTGCTCACCATCTGACTTCATTACTCATTACTCGGGCGTGGGTTTCCTCCCTTAGGCGGCTTTGAGAGGCGTGACTACTTATTACCCATTAGCCGTGATGTCGCGATTCGACCAGTTCGAGATTTTCATCCTTTGAGGCGGCGGTCGTCGTTGACTTCGATACTATCACCGAGGACCGATCTCGTGTATCGTTCTTTGGGGATCGGCGATGAGCTAGCCGCTTTTCTACCGGTCGTCCGATTATTCCGCAGAGTCTTTCTGCATGGATGGAGACGGAGGTTTTATCGGCCTATGACGAGATTTGCGATCTGGGAGGCGAGTTATACGATGTAGAGCCTATGGAGGATATTGATACCTACATCGAGGAGGATCTGCATGCTTTGGGTTTCCAACATTTCTCCGGATTCTCCTAGTCTTAGTACTTTTTGATCTGACTTTCGACACGATTATTTAGGCGAGTCTTCATCGATGACCTTTGAAAGATATCGATTCGATCATGATGTCGATTGCTCTTGATCACGGGGATCACTTATTAGAGAGAGGCGAGGCATTGGCTCGTAGAGATGCCGTCGTCATTTTGGCGTGATGAGGCCAGTCGGCCGTATGCAGCGATTGGTAGTTGAAGCGGGATATCGCCATATCTGCTTGCCGGGATGGTATCACGAGATAATCTTTGCGGTGGTCCCTTACCTTTGGTATGATCGCATGAGAGATGGCCCGCTTATATCGATGAGCATATGGTCGTCATGCGGATAGCTCTGATCTGTTGGGTCGTGTGGATATTCTTATCCAGGAGACTACTGACTTTACTTCCTTTATCGGAGAGGATGCCGTATTGGTCTTGCTAGCTCGCATGTACCTCGATCCGTAGATGAGCTTGTATTTACACCTGCAGACAGCTTAGCCATTTTGTCATATCTGACTTTACATTGTATATATATCAAACAACATTATATATGGCAGGAAATATATTTTTGGATCACTTCCCTTTTAGATATACGCTTTGCTATTTGGTTGATATTTTTCACCTTTGCTTGAGGGCTTGTGATCTTGATGTATTACAATTTCTCTGGATGGATGGACATTGAGTTGTCTCTGGATAGTTGAATAGATCATCGATCTATGTATCCCTACCATCTTTGGTGTCTTGGGACTTACTTTTGGGCGGAAATGTGGAGAGGAGTGTGGCTTTCCTCTACGAGAGTTCGAATGCTTTTCCACAGATGGTGTGATACTTCTATTTAGGAGAAGCTTAGTTAATTCCACCTCTTATGGATTGGTGTTTCTCTTGAGGTATGTGCCGCAGCTTAGATGGTCGCCGAATCTCCTATTTGGGAGGAGTTCGGGTAATTCCATCCCTTTGATGCGAAGCAAAATGAAATGTAATGGATTGAAAGAGAATCAATACCCGTTGACAATGGTTTTTGTTTTGGTAGGGGTGAGACTTTAGCACCATGAATGGGTACCACGTACTCTATTGAAGAGGAGATCGGTCTGCGTAGTTCGAACTGGTGTAAGAGGTTCGAAAGTCGTATATAATGTGAAATGGTGTAGGAATGTTTTTGGTTGATTTTGTTTTTGTAAGAGAGAGGAGAAATGTTTTTGTTATTTTTGTTTTATTGCGACCGAGGCCATATGAAATGGTTGCCTCGTACTCTATTGAAGGAGATCGGTCGGCGTAGTTCGCCCCTCGAGGTGAGAAAAGCGTAATCCATATGCGAAGTCGAGTCGGGAAAAGAAAGTTTAATCCTGAGTTGAGGATAAAGCTGCGGTGAAAAGTTTGATCCGGGAATGGGTAGCCAAGCTATGACGGAAGAGCTTCAATCAGCGGTGGGATGACTGAATTGTATGAAGTCTGAAAGGAGAAAGCGAGTCACGGCTTGAAGAGTACGTTCCACGAGGGGCAAAGTGTGAATAAGTTGTATGTGGTAAGGGTTAAAAAGCCGGAATGATGGTGACACGATGATGATGCACCGGGTGTTTGTTGGTTACGCCAGATATAATATCGTTTCATTGCGTGTCCGAGTTGATGAGTTAGGGGAAATTCATCGCCGTCCATTTCTTCTGCAATCTGAGGCGCCTCTGTCGATACTTCCTCGACAATAAACGGGCCTTCCCAGTTAGGAGAGAATTTTCCTTTAGCCGATGTTGGTTGTCGAGAATCTTCTTCAAAAACCAAGTCGTGTTGTTTAAGCCTATAGTAGCGAAATTTTTTGTTGTAGGATCTGGCGATCCTTTTGATATCTTGACCATGGAAGATAGCGGTTCGCCTTTTCGTCTATAAGAGACAATTGGTGATACCGTCTGCACCCATTGGTCTTTATCCAATTAAGCGTCGATCGATACTCGGAGAGATTCCATCTCAACTTCTGCGAGAATCTTGCCTCCATCCATAGGTTAAAGCGTAGGGGTTGCCCCGATTAAAGTCTTGCGCATGGAATTCGTGAGGCTATGAGTCGAAAGGCAATAGGTCGAGACCAATTTTGTGGTTGGCGGACATCTTTTGCATAATCTTCTTGATATTTTTGTTAGCCGCTTCAAACAGCACCGTTCATCTTCGGACGATAGATACGCCAGAGTTAAGATGTTTGATGTGGAACTTCTTTGCATAATTCCTCCATCATTTTGTTGTTGAGGTTTTTGGCATTGTTCGACACTGATCACCTCTGGTTGTCATATCGACAAATGACATTGTTTACGATGAAAGCAATGATTACTTCTTTCGTGACCACTTGGGAAGGAGGCGCTTACCCACTTGGTGAAGTAGTCGATCGTGGTGAAGACAAATCGGTGACCATTCTTGGCTTTAGGCTCGATGGGCCTATAATGTCCATTCCCCACATTGAGAAGGGCGGCGAACTTCATATTGTGGAGTTCGGGGAGGCGTGTATAGCATTCCGTGAATTTGCTTGCGATAGCATCTTTCGGCGTGGTCGTTCTGATCGACTTTGAGGATATCCGATAATGTCCCGAATCACGAGGACTTTCTTTACAAGGAGGGGGCCACGGAGCTCGCCGTGGATTTAATCCGTAAGCCTTTGGGCTTGATCTTTGTCTGAACACTGAGGAGACCTAGTCCTGCATCTCTTTTGTAGAGCGCATCTCCACTCAGGTAGAACTTCATAGAAAGTCGATGGATCCGCCTTTTCTCAGTCAGGCTCGCCTCAGCGAGTGTAGATCCATCTCGCAGATATTCTTGATATCTTTGATACAAGGAGGTTGGATGGGAGGTAGCTCATCCGATACTTCTCCAACGTAATTTCCCTAGGTTGGGGCCTTGTTCAGGGAAATTATGACGTTTGGCAAGTGTTCCTTGTCTGATATGCGAATCAAGGAAGCAAAAATTGCTAACGCATCCGCGAAATCATTCTATTACGAGAACAAGTATAAAGAGATTTCTTGAACTCAAGCCATCTTCAAAACACCTCGCCGATGGTAAAGGCGAACAAATGTAGTTCCTTGGTTTGATAGATCCGATTGGATTGCTTGATTATCAACTCGAATCTCAAGGACGATTAACGCACGATGCCCGTTGAGCGGGAAAGTTTAGCCCCATGAGATAGCCCTTCATTACCGTATTGTTGGTGCCGACAAACTATAATTGGCCACAGCGGGATCTGCTTCCCGTGCAGAATCTTAGAACTTCTCCCGCTCTAGAACCTTCCATATTAATGACTCCATCAAAATACATCCTCCGTGATTGGCGGCGTATCGTCTTGATGGTGTTGTTGTCTTGTCATTACTCCTTCATCGAGGAAATATGTTTCAAGGGTTTGAAATCCCACGAAGGTGCGGCTAAGACTAGTTGATCCGCGATTCCTTGACCTTTGATGGACTTTTTGAGTCCATATACGATGTCAAATTGTTGTAGGATCAAATGTCATTTGGATGAAACAATTTAACATGGGTTTGTTGAACACGTGCTTGAGAGGATCCACGTGGGATATGAGATGGGTTGTGTGACCATGGAGGTAATCTTTGTAACCTCGTGGAAGCCCGTGCTAAAGCACAACACATCTTTTTCGATCGAGTGTACTTGTGTTCACTTCTTCTTTGAACCTTTTCTTTGAGGTAATAGATATCTCGTTCTTGGCCTCTATCGTCTTTACATCTAAGATGTCGACCCATGGCATTATCACTTCTGACGAGATACATGAACAGGGAATATTGTCCTGGGTGGTACCCAAGCACAGAGCTTTGACTAGGCATTTCTTGATTGTAAAGGAAGGCATTCGCACTCATCATTCCATTTCATGGAGGAGTTCTTCCTTAATAACTTGAAAATTGGCTCACGAGGTTCTTTGTGAGTTGGAGATAAACCTCTTGATGAAGTTGATTCTTCCCAAAATCCCCATATTTCCTTTCTCTCATCTCGAGGAATGGGCATTTCGGTGATGGCTTGGATTTTGGCGGGATCCGGCTCGATCCCTTTGTGGTGACTAGAAATCCAACAACTTGCACGATTTAACGCCGAAGGCGCATTTAAATTGGATTCAACTTCAAGTTGTACTTACATGACTGTTGAACAACTTTCTAAGATGGTCTATATGGTCATCCTCCTTCGGGATTTGACAATGATGTCATCCACGAGATCTCGATCTCTTTATGCATTAAGTCGTGGAAAAGAGCCATCATAGCTCTCGTTGATAGGTGCTCTCACGGCATTGATGAGGCCGAATGACAACCGTCTATAGCGAGAAAGTTCCCCAAGGAGTGATGAAAGTAGTTTTCTCACGATCTTCCTCGCAACCATGATTTGATGATACCCGTAAGCAATCGGCAAAGGAGTACATGTCGTATCGTTGCAGTGATTATCGATGAGAATGTGGATAAATAGCGGAAAGCTATCTTTTAAGCAAGCTTTGTTCAAGTCCGGTAATCCACATAAACTTCGCACCTTCCCTCGGGGTTTAAGCACGGGTACAATGGTGGATATTCACTCGGGATATGTAGACACCATGATGATGCCGACCTGAAATTGTTTCACAATTTCTTCTTTTTCACTTTTAAACTCCACTCGGGTTCAATCACACGAGTTTACTTTGATGGCTTAAATCCCTCCTTAATGGGAAGGCGATGAAGGACAATGTCGGTGGACAAACCCACCATGTCTTCACGAGACCATGCAAACACATCCCTGGAATTGGGTTAATAGCGTAACCATATCATTAGTTGGTTTGGGGTAAGGTCCGAACAATCTGGATTAAGTTAGGGCTTTCTAAGGTTCCAAGATTGAAAGAAGTGGTTTGATCAAGGTTGGGTTTGGGTTTGTCTTTGACCCATTCTTAAATTTAAGAGGCACCTCGATGTCATCCTGGATATCCATCAAGGTGAATTCATCTCTACATCAAAGGTACAATCCTTGTGTAGGAGAGGCATCGTGTCAGCGATTCTGAGCACATCTAAATTCAAAGTCCTGAAACAAAATATGCTTTCACTTAGTATATATGAAATCGTTGATCATATTACAATGTTAGCATATCTTAGCAAAATAAAGCGCTAATCTTGTCTGAGAAAAGTAGCGGTTATTATATTTCTGAGGCGAAAAAGAGTTTCGCCCGCTTTACCTCGTCGACCAAAGCGAGGAATCTTTGTCCCAATTGGCGAAGAGGTAAAGTCAAGGGTGGACCATGATGATGGAGGATTGTCATCATCCTCCTGCTCCCGAATGATGGCCATTACGTTAGAGGCGATCATCGATCAGGGGTTTATCTGTTAGTATGCTTCATCGTGAGCGATGATCGTATATCTGGGACATCATCCGTATGACGTCTTGTTTGATTCTTCGTTCCTCTCTTCCACTGCGGATTTGGAATAAAGATTTCTTTCTCCTTCACCGATCTGGCTTGGGAAATAACATAGCCATTACATTGGTACGGCACCTTCTTTTGGAGGTTGTGCGGACTCGGAGTTTGAAGGCAAAGCCAAGCGCCATGTGGTTGAAGTGAAGGAATCTGCTGATGCTTATGAGGTTCTGTGACTAGATTTGGCGAATAGCCTAGTCCCAATTTGTTCCACTTTCTTGGTTAAGTGAATAGGGTATTTGATACCACAGCGATCTTTACCAACCCCTTGTCGGTTTATGACCTAACGACATCATTTCTTGAGTGGGTGACATCACCTCGGCGGAGATCTTAGGTTGAGCAATGGTACTCCGATAGCGTGGTATTGGGTGTTGCTTATTTCTAAAGCATGAAAACCGACCGGTTTACATCAGATTGGCATTGATGAGCGGCATGTCTCCGTCTTTGAGGAATCTCCGGTTCGATGTCGATTTGTGACTAAAGCTATTGTTGATAATGTACTTATTTGTTGATGAAGAGTGGAGGGGCGCCCCTTCCACGTGAATCCATGGTCGTCCCAAGAGTAAGTTGTATCCCGAATCTATCTTGAGCACATGGAAAGATACGCAGAATGTGTGAGGACCAATTTCGATTGCATTTCAATTACTCCAATCGAAGTTCTGGCGGGCTCCATCAAAAGCCTTGATGATAGTATGGCTCTCGAATTGATTGAGATTGATATTCATCTTCACCAAGGTAAGATATATGGCGAGATATTGGAGAGGAACCTCCATCTATTAAGACTCTACTACTCACGTATCCAGGAGGATAAGGCCATGATAATGTAGCGGTTTGCAATGGCGGGTCCCTTCGGATGGTATGTCATCATCGATGAAGGATATCACATTGTTGTTGAAAATGTGATCAACCATATGTTGAAACTTTTAAAGTATCCAGCGATGTCGGAGATAAGCTTCTTCTAAAACCTTTAACAAGACCTTGGGGGTGATTCTTAGAGGTTAGGACCAAGTCTAAAATTGATATTTGTTGTGGAGCTTCTTTCAAGCTTAAAACCACCGTAGTAACTTCATTATGACCCAGTAGCGGAGGATTTTTTCAACCTTTCTCCGTGGGTATTTTCCCTTTGATTTGGTGGTGGGGTTCATCACCGATGGGGAGATATCTGATGAATTTTCCTTCGACAACTGCGGCGATTGTATGTGAGGTGGGTCCGCCATCTTCTCCATAATTCCACGGAACCTTGCGTAAGCTAATGATAGGATATTGTGCTCTGCGTAGCAAGTTGATTGGCTCGAGAATGCCATTTTCAAAGGATTGTTTCCTCATTTGAAATTTGAATTATCGGTGTTGTGAGTAAAGTATTAACCCCTTGACTTTGGTGTATATATAACTGCTACCACACTTTTCCACTTAGTAGGGCCTGCATTCTCACTTGCACGTAACACAGTGTCGTTATCTGCCAAGCGTAGTACACCACTATTGATTAGATTTTGAATAAGATGAGTGCAAAGACATTCTTACGTGTTGTGTTGCGAGGCTGGAGTGGTATTGGCACACTCCCTCGAGTTAGTCATCTGAATTCGAGCGGGGTTGATTGGGGGTAGAAGGGAGCTGATCCTTCCTTCATTGATTAACATGTGAAGGATTTCCTCCATGGGTTGGCCCAAATAGGTGAATTCCCTTTTGTTGGCAAAATCGGCGAGCTTTGGCATTTTCTCTCTTAAATCACTTTGTCTTCCAACATTTCATTTTCTCGAAAGTGACGGAGGAATATTCATGATAATAGGTAGGAGGCTGGCATGCTCTGGTGATTAATTCTTAGAAGTCACTTGATACTAATAAGTCACCGCCCGCCATGATTGCTCAATTTGTCTGCCGAGAGCTTTGATCTTTTGTTCCATTGTGAATTGGAACTTGTCATAATCCCATTTGTCATCACCGTCTTTGAGGGTTTAGGAAGATTCACAGCTGAAGTTGGAACTCTGTCCATTGCTCCAATTGCTCATGTTGACCTCTTCTTCTTTGTGTTGAGGAAGAGGGTTGTCTTATACATGAAATTTGATCGGGTTTGGTGACTACGATCTCCCCGTTGTCTATTAGGTCCTGGATCTTGTGTTTGAGGGCCCAACGATCTGAGTATCATGTCCGGTGCCTGGCATGATAAAACACATTCTAGCGACATTGAAACCCCGCCCATTAGAATCGCAATGGTGGTAGAAGATGCGTAATTTTCTTCTGTGTTGTTGGGAAGATTAAGAATGTTCTCGAGGGTATCCCCAAAGGTGTAAACATTCTACATGGCGTTTGAATTCTCCACCTTTTGGTACTGGAGGGTTTTGCGTTTGTCTTTGGAAAGGAGTGTAGTTTCTCCTTTGAATACGCATGTTTTGATTGTCTTTTTTGCCTCAGTAGATCGTGGAAACATCTTCCTCTTTCTTTTTATGGACCCTCAGGAAGTTGTTCCCATAATTTCCAGTTGGATGTGATCGTGATAGCTTTGAGTGCGGCTAGGTCTTGAATCTTTCCGACTTCAACCCCATTTCACCATCTCCCATGTTTAACCATTTGAGAAAACGGTTTGCCGATGCCGCCTAAAACTCTCTCATAGAAGGAGCTTCTTGTATGTCATGAATGTCATAACCATTTTGATTACGTCATGGCGAGGACTAACTTGGGCGACCAAAGCGTCTCCACCTTCGAAGCATACTCTCCGAATGACTCATTAGACTATTTTTTGATCGTGGTAATTTGATCTGATCGAGGAGCCATCCGAGTTTAAAAACTTTATTGAGTGAGGAAGGCATGTGCTAGCTCTTCTTCCCTATGGATTTTGGAGTTGTCTAATCTTGTGTACCACGAGCCAAGCTTCTCGGTTAGACTTTTTGGAATAATTGCATTACGGGCTTTTCATCCTCTGCGCATAGGATCCAAGTTCTCCAATAAATACCTTTAGATGTGTGTAAGGATCCCCTAACTTGGTCATATTTTTCAAAGTCGGGAGTTTTAAATTTTTACGGATAGTGAACACCGGGAAAAATACATAGATCAACATATGAAACACTCCCGTGTGTTCCAATTCCTTTAATAAATGTGAAGGGTCTCTTCCATTTAGAGGACTTTCTTTTTATGTCACTAAAGGTTCTGGATCTCCATGGGATGGGCAAACATTGTGAATTTTGTTGGTTGTATCCAACTCGTAGTTGAGTATTGTAATGGCACAGGTTCCCCTCTTGTATGGAGGATTCAATATATACGGGTATTTTCCGACTCTGCAGTGGTGTAATTCTTTGAGTAGTAAACGACCAAATCTGTGATTTGTTTACTTAATCCGTCAATTTTTTGCGGCTGGATTAAGTTCGATTCTGGTCGGATGACGACATGATTGACTGTAGGCCTGTTGCCTTTTTGGATTTTGACCGGGTAGTAGGTCCGATTGATTCCCTGCGAAAGACTTGCATAGTTTAGTCTTTAAGAAATGTATATAATAACATGCTATGTGATGTGTCCATTTTTAGGGGTTTTTATCCTGCACAACGGGTGTCAACTGATTATAGCATGTTAATATGTATGTGTACACATTTCTTCATATTTCTCATTACATGGAGATAGATATGGAAAGTAATTACAAGTAATTGTGTTTACAAGTAATTGAAATGAGAGCATGAAGAGACTTTCCTCCGCTTTGGGTTTATCGAGGTGACTATCTTAGGTTACTCTCGCGCTTTTTGGCGTGAAGGTTCCCAAATCATCGCAATCTACTAGGCGGGAAGTTAATCTCGATCTTTCAAGCTGGTCTTTAATTTGGGTGGTGCCTTTCACGAGCCTCGGAGAATTAGTCTTCTCACGAGTCCAAAGAATCAAACACCGATGGGATAGCCTCTGGTGGACCGGACCACACAACATACATTCACATACATCGCGTTTCACCGTATGAAATGATGACACGTATGAAGCACTTAATATCATAAGCGATTTATAGTGCGAAGCACTAACATCACATCTTGAGATATGATCGAAGCACTAAGTTCAATCAAGAGGCATGCATTCAGCACACATTCATCGATGTAAATGCAACATCCACACACAAGCGGATAATAGTTTTGAAAAGATTGCAATAATGGCTTAAGTCCTCTTATTGGTGTCCCTGCAGAGTGCGCCACTTGTCAAGTCGAAATTTTTGTATGTCCCTTTCGATTACTTGTTCTTTGGTGTTCTTATTTGGGTGAAATTTGTTTGAAAAACAAGTGAAAAAGGTCAAACATGTATAATATCGACGATGGGATCATTAAGAGTCGCCAGGTTGGCTTTTTAAATGGTTGTACTAACACAACCGAGAAAAGGTTTTACATTGACCCGGTGATGTGACAACGATATACTGGTCGGTGAAACACGAGATTCATTTAGGGTCAGGGGACTTGGTTATCGCAGGGGAAGGTGTTAGGCACCTTAGACATCCGTATTACCACGATGACCGCCTCTTTTCAAGAAAATATTATCTAAGTGTGTGTGTGTGGGGGGGTGATGTCTTTGTTATATGAAAGTTGTGCGAGGCCTCATTTGAACCTATATACACAGGATTTGAATTTATGTAAAAATTCATTTTTTAGCAAGATATGGCAGTGATGTTTTATAAAAGAGGTTTTTCAAACCCTAATGCTCAATAAGAATTGAGACCTTTTACACTCCCATTTTTATTAAGTGAGCGACTGAATTAATTTTATTTGACGGATGCGAGGCATCTGTACGACAATAATATACAAAAATAATGCCGACTTTCTCGTGGGTATAGAAACCATCTGAGGAAATTCAAACATCGCAGAATAATTTACAAGTCGCCATTTGAAAAATGTCCATCAAGGGCAAGAATCTATATCCAATGGGATGAATCTGTGATCACATGATTCTAAAGCGCATGAGAACGTTGCAATTTGTATAAAAGTAATAAGCATGTATATATATAAAAGCGTAAATATATATATATCTCGGACATGATCACCAACCACGAAGCACCTCCATGGGGATCGAAATGTAAATAAAGTCATTAGCTATCAACCGCCACGGAGGAAACTCCAAAGTGACGAAACATAAATAAAGTCGTAAAAGCGATCAATCGCCATACGAAGAAAACTCGAGCCGAGCAGATTATATATATATATATATATATATATATATAATATAAATAAATAAATGCAGGATGTAAAATCCGGGCTCATCGAGCGAGTTCGACCACAGTTCATATATATAAGTATATATATATAAAAGCGAGTAACGCACTGGATATAAAATCAAGCTCATCGATGCAGTCAGGCACACAGTTAATATATATAAATGTACATATATATATATATATATATATATATATATATTAAAAGCAATAAACGCTCCAGATCGAAGTCTAGGCTCATCGAACAAAGTTAGACACATAGTTATATATATATATATATATATATATATATATATATATAGAAAAGCAAGTAAGCGCCTGCATCAAATGCAGGCTCGATCGAGGCATAACTCGATAATGTTAGTCAATATATATATATATATATATATATAAGTATATATATATATAAGTATATATATATATATATAGATGGAATGAAACCACTGAGATCAAGTCAGGGCAAAAGCAAGCAACACGACTCTCAGCGTGTAGAAGGGTGTGTGCAAAGATGAAGAAAGACTCTAAAGTGTGTGAGAAGGCTTACAGTTGACTGCTAAAAAAGGCTTCTATATCTTTAGAGTGGGTAAACACTGGGCTATTGTGAGTACAAAAGAGGCTATATATGAGCTCACATGTGTTTAAAAGTGGGAAAATACACTGTATGACGAGTGCAGAGCAAATTGTGCAGGGTTTCCTCGTCTTTTCTCTCTTAAAAATCAGCACCCCAAGCCCTCTGTTTATAGGCAATATGAGCCGCAGGTGTACCTGCGGCTGAGATGCAGTGTACCAAAGGCGGGTCGGGTCGGCTCGGGTTTGTTGGGTCGGTCGTCTCGAAGTACGTGCACTCAGGCATTGTAATGTCCACTCGAATTTTGAGAAGTGCACCGCAGACATCCGTTTTGAGGTATCTGAGGACCTATTTGGACCGCCGTTGTCGAGTCAGTTATCTTATGGCATGGGATTAGAGTTTGTACGAAGTCATTGAAGATGGGACGATGCCCTCCGGTCTTCAAGCTTCAACTTTCATCCGTTACCCCGCACAATAGTCACTCGAGATTGGTTAGCCTTGTGGGACATCGTTGCGTAGAGACGTGATGTGGCATCATGTTGAACGAGATGACGATGTTGCCCCTCACCGGTGTTATTGCCGGATTGGGCCGATAAAGCAGACGTTGCTCAGACTTCGCTGAGATTGGACTGCTGCAATTTGTTGAAGGTCCTCATTGTCATCTTTGAGGTGTGCCTGTCTTCCCGATGTTATTGCTGGGTTGGTACAGTGTATCTCGTTGGGAGTGCCGAGATTGAAGCTGATGGCATTTGAAACAAGCAATTCCGGGGTTATCTCTGAAACTTCATTCCTTGGGGCTATCACCAAGGTTGGTGGCTATTTCCATGGTCGGGACTGAGACTGGATATCTCGGGGTTATTTTTGAGATTAATCGGTCTTCTCCGGTATGTGCTCCGGTATTGTATCCACAGGTCTCGGGGTTATGTCCGAGGTTGGAACTGTTGCTCCCAGAGTGTGATCTGGGGTTGATCTTTGAACTCCGGCGAAGATCCAGGGTATGGATTTGGATTGTCTTTCGTGGTTCTCTCTTAAAAGACGAATCATCCTCCTCTGACAATGTCGCAATGATGGTCTGAAGAAAATTTGAGTGTCTCTGATAAGATTCCAGTTCTAAGGACCATAAAGGGCTACTAGCTCCTTAAGCTTTTTATCTTCTTCTGCAGGCCTCCAATGGTCCCTAGCACACAACTTTGACTATCCACATGAATCTATTTCCAACTTCAACTGCTCAATCTCAGCTTCAAGGTGTTTGAAAGAAGTTTCTGCCGTTTGTTCTCTCCTCAAGGAACCCATAAGTGTAGTCTCTAGAGATTTTAACTAGAAAAACAAATAGGATTAGAAAGTGAAATACTACAAAGCACCATGACTTATAACATTAGAATATCAATCAGTATTACTAACACCATGTCCATACATGCCACCTAACTTGAAAAATGAAGACGTGCAATAACAGAAAACAATAGAGCTGTAACATTACTGTAATGACATAGATGAGGTCAAGTTATCATGACAAAGATGAGGTTAATTTGTTCCATATACTAAATTCACCATCTTGAAAGTTGAAATACAGAGGTTTCCATAGCACAATATCATTTTGTTTAAGTTATCAACCAACATACTTTTATAAGATAAGGCCTTCCTTATTCTCTTCATAATATTTAGATACATACACAAAAGAAGGAGAAAATGCCGAGGTAATAATTATTGTAGCAATACAGTTATCCAAAAAAACAATGATAGTAGGTTACCTAAACTTATAGAAGAGAAAACCACCAATCATAACAAATGAGAAGCATGCTACGAGGAACACCAGAAAAACCCTGCATAACATCCATGATTAAAGATTCAACCAATTAAGTAATATAGAAATACAAAATCGTCAAGAAGTCACTCCTTAGGAGGTCTATTGAAACAAGCATATGACATAACAAACAAGCAATGGATAATATTAACATCAGGTAACTAACTTAATGTTAAAAGAATGAGATAAAAAATATTAACTAAAGGAAATATGGATACACAAATTAATACAAAAACACATTGAAAACTTAATTGAAAAAACAAATCCTTCATTCTGTCCACATAACAAAAAACTGCTTTAAGTAACGAGGGTATTAACACATAGAATGCATTGCTGAAACATTCTTAAATTTTGCAAGAATATAATAAGTCAGTAAGGCAAGTCATCTTTAATTTCCAGAAGGTATTATATTTCAGATACTCTGCATTTTGAAATTGTTATCATCCATACCTATGATGCCATACATGATACATGTGCTCTTACTTTATAACCATATAGGAAGTTAAAATTTGAATAATGTTACATATAAGAGTAAAGAATTCACCTGACTTACGTGGCAACATTTATCTCAAATTGTATGTTGAATAAATACAGTAACTGTGCAAAGTTCCATCTGATATCTTGTAATGAAGGCAAAAATACATCCAATCTAAGAGGTGTGGGCTTATTCAATGAATTGGATACACAAGCAAAAGGAAAACTGAAGCCACATGTGTTCGAATCACATAGAAGAATAAGTCTCTAGCCGCATTAAATATCATATTTCTGGAATTTAGTTGTATCAATCTGACCAGGAAAAAAGATGATAGACATACTACTTATTTTTTTTACAAGGTGCATAAAGTCATACAGTAATAGAATTCAGAAATAAAGAAAAGCGCACAGAAAAAGGACCCAGAATAATTACCTTCATTGATCTCAAACTCTTCAAACTCATCATCATCTTCAAATAAATCAATCTTTGGGTCTTCAGTAGCTACCTTCGTTTCCTTCTCCATCTTATCTGATGACATAACCTTCATGAATCACCAAAATGATTAAAAACTACGAATTTAATAGATTACTAAAACCTAAAGCCTCATACAAATCGAAAACCCTTAAAAAGTAAGAATACTAGTTCCTTAAACCCTAGATCGTCGAATTCAAAATTCTGAACAGTGAAATTGGAAAAACTAAATGACGATTTGATGATAGTCGTGGATTTGAGAGAGAGTTGGGGAAGTCGTGGATTTGAGAGAGAGTTGGGGAAGTCGTGGAATTGAGAGAGAGAGAGAGTCGGGAAGTCGAAGAAAGTGAAAGTACAGAGAAGAGAGAACAAAATAGATCTGAAGCTTGTTTTAATTTAAAATTTTTAGTTTCGCATTTTTAGTTTTTGCTCCGTGTTTTTTAGATAGATAACGTTTTTTTTAAAAAATGTTATCTATTTAAAATCAAAAATTGCCCTTTTTAAATAGATAACGTTTTTTTCATATATATCTACAACGTTTTGTTAAAAAACGTTATGAAAAAAAATACCACAATATTTTTTTATAAAAACATTGTGGTTTAAGTGTTGTCTACTTACTACTTTGTACTAGTGAAAGTAAGAGAAGAGCAATCATGACTCTTAAACAACTACCACCACATATATATATTATATTGCCTTTTGAATAACCCAACATAATAGATATGTCAATTTCGTAATACATGTAAAAGGTTAATCAAAATAATTATGATAGCTATTTTCAAGGATTAGCATGCATGGCAATATATAAATACTAACCACTTAAAATCGGACATTAATACCAGTTAGCATAATATTTTAAAAACTCTAAGCATGCACAAAATACTAATCACTCTAAATGCACACATAAAATGTCCTAGAGCCTTGTATTGAAAAATTAAATACTTGCAATGACCTTACATATAAACTTGAGACACAAATGTCTTCAAAGCCTTTGACCAATGAATCTTTTATCAACTCCCTAAAATTCCACAATAATCAATTTAGTACAACATCTTAAGTCATCATCAAAACAACAAGGTTAGAATATTAACAAGTCAACATGGTCCATTCAATTCAGCCCATGCACGAATTTCTAGTTGGTCTAATTTTTAGCCATTCACAGATTAAGCATATCACATTTACATGGAAAGAATGTTGGCCACGGATTAAGTCTTTGGATGTTAATATATCAACAAGCCCGCCCCCGACAGGTTTTTAATCCTAGGAAACCCTGCCCCGACGGAGACCTCTCTGCTAAAACCCGCCCCGACAAGCTAAAGTTATCCCCGGTAGAAAAATCTCTATAGAACCTAGCCAAACCAGACTTCACGGGGAAAAAGTACCATTACGTGGTAAGTAATTTCTAATCGGTTTATGCTTTTTTGAGGCTAGAGCGTTTTTATTGATTTTGAGCCTGGATTTGTTTCCTAAACTCAATATTTACTTTATTATCAGTGTGACGCCCCCAAAATTAGGTATACGTCACCCATCTTGGGTCGCCACTTACATGGTACATAAATTCAAATACAACTTATTAACCTAAGCTGTCAGGTATGCAATACGACATAAGCGTGAGTTTGAATACAAATATTATGTCTACTAGATATTATACAAACTCAAAAGGAGTCCTCATTACAACTATTATCACACTTATTTCACGCAGAATAGTGAGGACTACTAATGCTATCCTCTACGGACCATTACTTGCGTTCCCGACTCGTCTCAAATTTATGTTCTCATTTCGAAGAAAACGGTGAAAGAGAAAGGTGAGCTCAACTAGCCCAAGAAGAAATATTATGACTAAGATAATGCGAGAATAAATTATCATTAGCCTTCAACAAGTGTTAAACCGATAAAATCTGATAGACAAACAGGTTTAAGCTGCGGTGGAATAAGCGATCCATTAAAAGAGTCAGTAGAGAATAAAGTCTACTATCTTTTAGGTTTTAAAAGGTTTTCATCAATTTTATCATTTGAGACTCACCTTAATAATAAACCACCACATCTAATCATCCCTGTACCACGGCCAAGGATTTTCATCAAATTATCAATTGTCATGACTATACCGAATCACCCCAGTCATAATCATACCAAAACTATCCATCATCTGCATTACAATAACCGAGGACTTTTGTCACATCATTTATATCAAGTCGTGATTATACCGAATGATCCACAGTCATAATCATACTTAAGTTCATCTATGCACGTAAGCAAAGATAACATAATATAACATGAGGATGATGACAATGACATAGTAATTCAATAAAACAAGTTCAAGAATTATTTAATCCATGAATTATTAACGTCAAATTGTCAACATGATCTTTGTTACGTAGAGTAAAATTCAATAATGATCGGAAGAATATTTTCATGAAAAGATCTTTGGATGAAACGCAAATATCAAGGATATTCTACTAATTTCATGGAGTATAAGTCAAAGTTTTAACTTATTTGGGTATAATAAAGAATGGAATAACAAAAGAAATCACCATGCATGCGGTATTAGCATGTACGAGTTATTCAACGAATAATAATAACGGAACCGTGTCGGGTGAAATTACACCAAGCAGGATGTTCCAACAGAATAATAAAGATGGAACCGGATCCGGTGTAAAACACACGGATAGGATATTCAACGAGAATGATAAAAAGACGAAACGGTCGGTGTAAAAACACACGAATAGGATATTCCAATGAGAATGATAAAGAGCGGAACCAGTGGGTGTAAAACACACTGTGATGCAGGATGTTCCAACAGAATAATAAAAAGCGGAACCTGTGTGGGTGTAAAACACATGTATGGATGTTCCATTTGAATAATAGAAGAATGTCACCAAGTATAGGGTAAAACCGCGATATGAGTTATTCAATGAATAATAAGCAATGGAATAACATAAGGATTTCACCAAGTATAGGGTATGTCTGGCAGATATCTGAGTTATGTATAGGGTATGCCACTTTTTACAAAAGTTATTCCAACAGAATAATAGTGAATGGAATAATGAAGTTCTCTTCAAGAAGAAAGAATAACACCCTTACTAGTAAAAGAACTGAATATAGAAGTAGTGAAGTAGCAGAATACTCTTCTTCTTTCTATAACTTTCTCTATAGCTTCTCTCTATAATTTCTCTCTACAGAGTTTCAATGAATTCGTAAGAAAATAATGAAGGAATGAGCTTATTTATAGAAAAATAGAATGCATAAGAAGCTAATCCATTGAAGCAGTCGAGATTGATTTACTTTAATCGACGGTCCATATTTAAAGAAAAATCTTTTAAATAAAATATAATATATTCTATTTATATAAAACATTTTTACTATGCAAACACTATGCAATACTATGCTGAAAACACTATGCAAAATACTATGCAACACTATGCATAATAAAATATAATATATTCTATTTATGAATAACTTTAATAAAGTATTCTATTTTATATAAAAGATGTTTCATTTTATTACGTTAATAATACTGAATAAAACAAAACGTCATTATCGCTTATAATAATTCATATTATTAATTGACAATCTTTGGAATCAAACCGGTGACTTCTCACATAGGCATCAATAATCAATACCGAGTGCTACTACTATGCAACCACGTATTCATCGTACTTTTACTACAGAGTAGTTCAACAAGATCATCAGCAGTAAAACTTCCGCCGTTATTTTAATAAAATATTTTTATCGTTTTCTCAATCCAAACATAATTACATTAATAGGGTCCACCAATGATTGAGTAGTTGTGCATTAATAATATTCCCTGCTAAACCCGAATATTCCCAGAACCAATCGAATATAATATAACCACTTGCATACTTTTTGCAAAATTTATAAATACTACCCACAACTATAATATTATCTCAAATTCACACCATAATATTAAAAAATTATTTCGACCAAATTTAAATCTTTATTAATAAAATCTGGGGTCTCACAATCTCCCCTCCTTATGGAATTTCGCCCTCGAAATTAGGGTACGTACCTGGTATGATAAAGAGATGAGGATACCTTGAATACCTTTATCGTTTAAAAATATTAAATTCATCTTTGAAAATCGCCAAAGCTATTCATTAACAATTCATCTTTGCACTACGCGCTAAAGATATACAATCATAAAACCAATAATGCTAAGACGCAGACTTAATAGTATCACGACCACGAATTATCCATGCACCTTCGCCGAGGATATTCGTGTTTTCAATAAGGTTATGATTATACTAAACAATCCCTCGGTCATAATCATACAAGTCCATCTATGCACGCGTAAGCCACGTAGATGACTTTGAACGCATCCATGAATTAATATTTCATTTTGAGACTCATTTCAATAATTAATCCACATCATCGAATCATCCCCGCACTACTGCCGCCGAGGATATTCATTAGTATCACGACCACAAATTATCCATACACTCTGGCCAAGATAATTGTGTTTTCAATTACTGATTATGATTATACAAGAACAATCCTCGTCATAATCATACCAAGTCCATCTATGCACGTGAGCCACGGATGACTTTGAACACATCCATGAATTAATATTTCATTCTTTGAGACTCAAATTTCAATAATTAATCCACATCATCGAATCATCCACGCACTACGTGCCAAGGATATTCATTAAGTATCACGACCACAAATTATCCACGCACTACTACCAAAGATAATTGTGTTTTCAATTCTGATTATGATTATCCGAGAAACAATCCTCAGTCATAATCATACCAAGTCCATCTATGCACGTAAGCGATGATGACTTTTGAACACATCCATGAATTAATATTTCATTCTTTGAGACTCATTTCAATAATTAATCCACATCATCGAATCATCCCTGCACTACTGGGCCGAGGATATTCATTAGTATCACGACCATTAAATTATCCATGCACTACTACCAAAGATAATTGTGTATTTATTACTGATTATGATTATACCGAATAATCAGTGGTCATAATCATACCAAGTCCATCTACGCACTACAAAGCCACAAATGACTTTCAACATAATATAAACATGAGGATAATGATATAAAGAATCAATCGAATGAGATAAAGGATAAATATTAAACATTTATATTATAATTTATCCAGATTCAAGAATATCCCCATGTTATCAATCATTTAATAATCTCATAATCTAATAACATTAATATTTTAACAATATTTTAATCACTTCTTAAATTTATAAACAATTTATCTTAATTGTTTACACTTTACCATATAATGCATTTAATCATTCAAAATGTCATACTGGAAGATATCATCACCAATTATCAAATCCCTCATCAAAAATATGCATATACTCTATATAGGATTCTCTAGCCATAAAATCCTATTTTCAACTTTGTTACTTCACATAACATATTTAACTCATATGTTCGTAATTAAACTATTTTCATGAAAAATACCAAATCAGCCCAAAATATATTTCTTTTCTGGGATTTAGCATAATATAGTCCCATAATGAAAATATATTTTCTCGGAATTTTTAAAATTTATTTACTATTTTTTTAAAAATCAATTTCCACTTAATTCCTTAAGAAATTAGCTACCTCAAGTTTAACTCCAAAATTCCCAAATCTTGGCAGGACCTTACACATGTTAACGTGAGCTTCGGTTTAAATTTCATGGTCATCTGAGTTATAGAACTCGGTTATAGCGGTCATTTCGGAAAAACCTAAATATTGAAATAGTCATAACTTGCTCATTTTAAGTCGAGAATGAGCTCATTTTTGGACAGAGGTACTTTATACCATATACTTTCATGTCCCAAAAGGCCAAAATTTTTCTCATAATTTAAGTGGCCAGAAACAGCCTCTCTAAAATCATGGCGTAAGCTTTTTCGGTTTTGCCTTTGCACTCCTTTGCTAAAATCAGTCCACACAAAATCTACAACACCTTTTCCAGTAATTCCACTTGGATTAGTTAGGTAACTCATAGATCTAACTCTAGGACTTGACCACATTCAAAAATTCAAAATATAATAGGAGATATGGTCAATTTAATTTTATGTTACGTTTTTCACTAAAATCGATTTTCAACTCTTTGTGATTTCTAAGAAACTTTCATGTTTTTACGTACTAACCAACATAACTCATCATAAAACTTACTAATACTTCATATACCCATGATTTTCATTATTCCAATGCTTTTATTATGACTTTCATCATAAACCACGTAAAAGCTGTTTATTTAGTTGAAGAAATATTTGAGGTTTAAGAAATGGGTTTTCATCGGGGTCAATACAAAATTCGATTTCACGCTCTAAGGTAGGCTAGGAAATCTTCAAGAATACGTCAAGAAATTTATTAATGATAGAAATATCATTCAAAATCTTATTTTATCCAAGACTTGGATAAGACGTCACATTGATACCAACTGTGACTTCTATCCCTTAACCTAGATAAAGACCTCACAATGATACCTATAAACTTGCCATCTTTATTCACGATGTCGCCCACAGAAAGTCCAAACTTGATTTTGCATTCCACACAAGGAAGTCAACAACGAAAGGTTGGAGCTCTTTTCTTATGGCTTGATATAACAAATGATTAACTTTAGGGTTTGGTTACTTTGAATTCGTATAACAGGTTGGTTATGAATATAAAAGCTAACAACCTTACGAAAAGCATGATGATTAGCTAACCAATTGATTCCTAAAAATCACATCAAAGGCAAGTATTTTCAAAAAGATAAGATCGACAGGTAACGTGAAAATGTTTATTTGAATCAACAAGATTTAAAAATAGTAAGCAGAATGAAGGCTCCTCTTATGAAGTTTTCAACCAATAATTCAAAGTTTAACTTCTTGAGTCAAATTTAAACGTTGAACACAACTAGGTGAAATAAAAGAGTGGGTAGAACTTGTATTGAATAAAGTATAGACTTCGCATTAATTTATAATTAACTTACCCGTAATAACTTCGTTCGGTTTCTCGACAAACGCTCTCGCTTAAATTCACCGAAGTTTGACTTTTACTATAGGTACATTCCACCCTTAAGTGCTTCTTCACATTCCCTCGATCCATTATTTGAATCATTATTCTTCGATCCATATCGAATTCGGGTTGATTGCTATGCATGTGGTAATTCCAATTCGATGTTTGGTTCTCCAATTCATTCAAAAAGCAAAGTCCATTTCATCTATTTTGGCTTTATTGGATCGGACGTCTTTTTCTACACTATCAACGCGTTGTGCGTGACTTTTACCCATGCATCGCCTATTCTCCTTCGTTCATTGTTTCTTCTTTTAATGATCTTTGATTTTTAAATTCTCGATTCCAACTTTAATATCTTACACCACCGCCAAAGCGTGATTTTGTTCGAGCATCACATATCGGGTAACCCAATTTTGAATTGTTGTATCCCTTTGTTCCTGACAGTTTTCGTTCTTCAACCTGTTCTTCTAGCTCACGAACACGATTTTGTAATTCTAAGTTTTGATCATAAATTTCTTCTAACCAATTCTCCTCGTGTTCCTCTTCTTCCTCTTCTTCCTCACTTTCAATTTGCTACCGCGAACTAGCTCGGGTGCAACAATTAGTTCTTCATTCACTACGTGGATATCTCTAATTTGTTCCTCGTCTCGATAATCGCATTAACCTCGATTAGTGATTAAAGGTGTCACAATGGTCACATTCACTCCATTGTGAATATTTTCATTTGCCATTTCCAAACACCGCCACAACACGAGGGTTAATTAATATATCAAATATTATCCCTATACTCGACCGACCAATTAAATACCAAATAAACTTAGGTAGGTCATACTAGCGAAGGAATTTCCGCTCTCCCTCCTAGTTCTTATCTCACATCTTAGCCGTGATCATATCCCTAAGCTCGATACCTGTTGTGACGCCCCAAAATTAGGTATATACGCCACCCATCTGAAAGTCGCCACTTACATGGTACATAAATTCAAATACAACTTACTAACCTAACGTAGGTGTACAATAATGACATAAACCGTGAGTTTGAATACAAATATTGTCTACTAGATATTATACAAACTCAAAAGGAGTCCTCATTACAACTATTATCACACTATTTCACGAATAGTGAGGACTACTAATGCTATCCTCGGACCATTACTTGCTTCCCGACTAAGTCCCAAATTTATGTTCTCATTTTCAAGATAACGGTGAAAGAAAGGGTGAGCTCAACTAGCCCAAGAAGAAATATTATGACTAAGATAATGCGAATAAATTATCATTAGCCTTCTTGATGTTAAACCGATAAAATACAATAGACAAACAGGTTTAAGCTGCAGTGGAATAAGCAATCCATTAAAAGAGTCAGTAGAGAATAAAGTCTACTATCTTTTAGGTTTTAAAAGGTTTTCATCAATTTTATATCGCCGAGACTCGATTTTAATAATAAACCACCACATCTAATCATCCTGCATACCTGGCCAAGGATTTTCATCAAATTATCAATGGTTGACTATCTATAGAATCACCCCTCGTCATAATCATACCAAAACTATCCATCAACGCATTACTGTGCCACCGAGGACTTTTGTCACATCATTTATATCAAGTCATGATTATACCGAATGATCCTCGGTCATAATCATACTAAGTTCATCTACGCACGTAAGCCAAAGATAACATAATATAAATATGAGGATGATGACAATGACATAGTAATTCAATAAAACAAGTTCAAGAATTATTTAATCCATGAATTATTAACGTCCAAATTGTCAACACGACATCTTTTTCAGTAGAGTAAAATTCAATAATGATCGGAAGAATATTTTCATGAAAGATCTTTGGATGAAACGCAAATATCGAGGATATTCTACTAATTTCATGGAGTATAGAAGTCAAAGTTTTAACCAACTAGGTATAATAAAGAATGGAATAACAAAAGAAATCACCGTGCATGCGGTATCTTGGCAGATGCGAGTTATTCCAATGAGAATAATAATAACGGAACCCAGTCGGTGAAATTCACACGCAAGCAGGATGTTCCAACAGAATAATAAAGATGGAACCGGATCCGGTGTAAAACACACGGATAGGATATTCCAACAGAATGATAAAGAGCGGAACCAGTCGGTGTAAAACACACAGATAGGATATTCAGCAGAATGATAAAAAGCGGAACCGGTGTCCTGTATAAAACACATGCATGAGGATGTTCCAACAGAATAATAAAAAGCGGAACCGGTCCGGTGTAAAACACATGTGACGGGATGTTCCAATGAATAATAGAAGAATGTCACCAAGTATAGGGTAAATCACAGTATCAAAGTTATTCAATGTGAATAATAAGCAATGGAATAACATAAGGATTTCACCAAGTATAGGGTATCTGCGTGATCACAAAAGTTATGTATAGGTATGCCACTTTTACAAAAGTTATTCCAATGGAATAATAGTGAATGGAATAACGAAGTTCTCTTCAAGAAGAAAGAATAACACCCTTACAAGTAAAAGAACCGAATATAGAAGTAGTGAAGTAGTAGAATACTCTTCTTCTTTCTATAACTTTCTCTATAGCTTCTCTCTATAATTTCTCTCTCAGAAGTTTCAATGAATTCGTAAGAAAATAATGAAGGAATGAGCTTCATTTATAGAAAAATGGAATGCATAGTAAATTAATCCATGAACGGTCCAGATTGATTTACTTTAATCGGACTATCCATATTTAAAGAAAAATCTTTTAAATAAAATATAATATATTCTATTTATATAAAAACATTTTACTATGCAAACACTATGCAATACTATGCAAAAACACTATGCAAAATACTATGCAACACTATGCATAATAAAATATAATATATTCTATTTATAGAATAACTTTAATAAAGTATTCTATTTTATATAAAAAGATGTTTCGCATTTTATTACGTTAATAATACGAATAAAACAAAACGTCATTATCATTATAATAATTCATATTATTAATTGACAATCTTTGGAATCAAACCGAGTGACTTCTCACATAGGCATCAATAATCAATACCGGTGTGCTACTTATGCAACCACACGTATGACATCGTACTTTTACTACTGAGAGTAGTTCAACAAGATCAGCAGTAAAACTTCCGCCGTTATTTTAATAAAATATTTTTGTCGTTTTCTCAATCCGACAATGAATTACGTATGGGGTCCACCAATGATTGAGTAGTTATCACTAATATTCCCGCTAAACAAGAATATTCCCTGACCAATCGAATATAATATAACCACTTGCATACTTTGCAAAATTTATAAATACTACCCACAACTATAATATTATCTCAAATTCACACCATAATATTAAAAATTATTTCGACCAAATTTAAATCTTTATTAATAAAATCTGGGGTCTCACAATCAGGTTTCTATTATAGTTAGGATGTTAGAGTATATTTTGATTCCAAAAACACTGATTGATTCCTTTTAGGATTCCTAGGGTTTTAATTTCTTCTATTTAAGACTCATTGATGTAATTCATTAATTATTATTCATTCAATATTATTCAGATTTAATTATTTGTGAGATTATTCTCTACTTTTGGTTCTTTGAAGAATTTCTAAGTAATTTCTTAGTTTATTCTTTGAGATTCAATTCGACTTATCATACAACAATACATAATTGTGTGTGGTGTTTTCTACCGCATCAATCGTCGATTATGCCAAGGTTCCTGTTTCAATATAAACAAGGGGTTTAGGTGTTGTTGGTGTTCCATTCAATGCATATTTCATTGTTTGATCGATTGTACCACGGTTCTCGTCTCCATATCATATAGACGTTGGGTTGAGGTGTCGAGAGAGTTCTATACTATCAACTGTGCTAGAAACGATCTAGGCGACGACCACCTCACGCAAGCGTTCCATGGAGTCCATCAGTAGGGCTTTTTTCGTTCCTTGTTCAAGTTATCTTTGGTGCGAACGATAAACTAGCTTCTGCCAAAATAGTGTTTGTATTATTGATGCATGTGCGTCGTCCCATCTATACATTTTCTGCAAATAAAATAACAATAATAATATTAAAACGGTGCTATTAACATATAATCCAACACTACGAAATAATATTAGTTTATTATATATATTATATTATTTTACTTTTATTTATTTAATTTTATTTAATTTTGTATTATTTTATTTAGTATTGTAAAACTAAGTAAATACTACTTAGTTTATTATATTATATTATTTTACTTTACTTTACTTTAATTTATTTTATTTTACTTTACTTTACATTATTTTATTTGTTTTATTTTATTTAATTTTGTATTATTTTATTTAATTTTGAATGAAGGCAAAGAAATACAAAGAGTAGATAGATTTGGGGCCAATTTCCAAGAAGGTTGTGGCTGGAAAAGTGGTTCCTGATCCCTCTGTTAATTAGTACTTAGTTTAGTTAGTAAATTCATAACTCATAAACACATTCATGATAATATATTTACATTAATTATCAAGTTAATTTAAGAACATTTACATACAATAAACCTGGATAACATAAACCCATAAGAGTTGATCAACAAACCCACTATCATATGTAAGACCCCGAATTTTATGAAATGAAAGTAGTCAATTTTCTTATAATTATTATTTTATTTCGTAAATGGTTAAATTGATAAAATGTTAAAGTTAAGGGTGATATGTGAAAATTTTGCAAAGTATGCAAGTTGTTATATAATATTCATTTGGTCGGGGAATATTCTTTTTTTCGGGGAATATCCATACGATGGCACAATCATTAATGGACCCCACAACGGAAGTATTGTCGTAGTTAGAAAACGACAGAATTATCTTTTTATAAAAATAACGGCGAAAGTGTTACCGTTAAAACTATTGAACTACGGTAGTAAAAGAAAAGCGATGTCTGGCGTGGTTGCATAAGACTTACGGTATTGATTATTGATGCTTACGTAAGAAGTCACTCAGTTATACTCAATTATTGCTACAGTAATTGTTGTATCATATCTCTCATATTATTGATTCAATTATTGTCACAGTATCATCTGTATAATATGTTATATTATTAAATCAATAATTGAGACGACAAAGTTATTCATATTATTATTTGCAATATTGACAATGTCTAGAAGTCTGTCAATGAGAGGTTAGATAATCTAATTGTGCGTCAATAAGGAGAAATTCTTATCGGAAAGCCCTCTCTTTCCTGGGAATGACCTGATTGTTAAATATTGTGAGTTATAATTGTTGGGAGAATGCATATTATGATTTGATGTTTTAATGTATATGTTCATGATTATTTGTAAGGTCCTTAAATGAATATATGTACAAGAACTTAGTGATAGATCAAAATTGTTAGGTTGATCTAATCTTTCAACATGTACCATTCTGATAAAGAATGTATAGATAGAAAGATCAAAACTGTTAGGTTGATCTTAAGATGTAATAGATTAGTCTTGAAGAAATCGTAGTGCATCAATCTGATCAACATTGCAGGAGTCAAGGCAGAAAACGTAGAGCCTGAAGATCGTAGTGTGCCTGCCTTGAAGGGGACTCTTCGGAAATCTTAGAGTGGTCCCAACGTTTGCCGAGCCAACTCCACGATCGCAGTATACTGAAGGAAACATGAAGTTTATAAGTCAACGATCGTAATGTGCTCTCGGGAACATAGAGTCAACAACATGAGCAGGTGAAGATCGTAGTGTGCAAGGGTTTAAGAGAAATCGTAGTGCTCTCGACTGATAGCATCGTAGTGTGCAAAGATGTCAAAGACGCTACGATCTAAATCGTAGAACACCACGATCCAAATCGTAGAGCATCATCTGTCTCATGTCAGAAAATGTCGAGCCTCATGATCTGTGTTTTCAACAAGTGAGGAATGGATCCTAGATGTTGCAATGCTCATCAGTCCCAGAATATATGAAATGTCCTTAGTATGCAACAAAGAAGCGTATTGAAGAAACTAAGGATAGTACCATGGGTAAGAGGGACAAAACACCTTTTCAGGTGGTAGGTGAGAAAGCAGTCTGCAGTGTTAGTGGGCCAGAATGCAAAATTCAGAAGATGTGCAAAAATGTCTCCATCATAGTACAAAAAGTTCAAACGCATTTAATGCCACAATGGATGGATCCAACGGATAGTTTTCAACATCACATATATGCAGATCAGATAGATGAGAGAGAATTAAACAAGCATTAAACAAACAACGTGAACATCTCTCTCAAGCTCAACTCTACGATCTGAGATATTGCAAAGCTTGCTTAGCTACTCAGTTCTTTAGAACAAGTGCTTACACAGCGACTTAGTAGCAACAATCAAAAACACAACATTATCAACCAACTGAAGAAGAGCACCAAGTGTGTTGGACTTGAAGAGTTCGTAGTGAACTGTAAGAAAGCCAAGTCTGCTGGACTTGAAGAGTTCAAGAGTGAACTAAGAAGTTCATAGGCTCTTTGGTGCAGAAGGAATACGTGTGATTCGGAAGTTGTAATAGACATCCTTAGTGGATATCCTACTGCGTTAAAGAAGAAGAGTAGACTAGAGTTTTAAGTGCTCGAACCACTTAAAATGAGTGTGTCATTACATTCACATCATAATCGCTATAAGCTGTTATAATCTGCTATAAGCGCCATAATCGCCTCACCCTCATTACTCCGGTCTTTAGGTAAAGAAGATTAAAACAAATATTAATTCCGCTAAGTTTTAATCACTATCAAAGAACTAGTTTAAAAGAAAAGATTTTTAAATATCTATTCAACCCCCTTCAGATAACTATTGTGCTAACTAGAACTAACAATTGGTATCGAAGCGGGTTCTATTTTACGACTTATAAGCTTTAGTAGATCCAATGGAACTCGTACCAAGCAAATCCAAGACCAGGGGAGGCAGCAAGCCACCAATGTGCAATAAGGATAAATTTGCTAACTGGAAAGTCAGGATGCAAGGATACATGGACTCAATAGATGAAGATCTATTTAAGACCGTTCAAAATGGGCCCTACATTCCAACCAAGCTTGCACCAACCACTGACGATCCAAACCGTATACAGATCAAAGTTAAAGAAGAGTGAACAGACAACGAGAAGAGAGCTGTCCAACTTGATAAGAAGGCTAAGAACATCCTGTTCCAATTTTGGGGGCGTCACAGTTGGTATCAGAGCTTAGGGATATGATCCCTGGCTAAGATGTGAGAATAGTACTAGGAGGGGAGAGACGGGGAATACCTTCGCTAGTATGACCTACCTAAGTTTATGTGCTATTTTATTGGTTGGTCAGAAGATAGGGATAATTTGTTACATGTCAATTAACCTTTTGTTTTAGTATCTGAAAAATGACATCTGAGAATGTTGAGAATAGCAATGGAGCGCAGGCGATCGTTGATTCACCACATATCAATAATCACGATAATGTGCATCAGGAAGGCGACAATCTTCATGCAAACAACAACACTGACCAAATGATGAATGATCAAATGTTCAAAGGCTTTTACGCAATTTATGCAGCAATGCGGCGAGCGACTCGTCCAAAAGCGTGGGGTGGAAACACGGAAAACTCTCGGTGCGGTCACCATTAAACAATTCAAGGAGCTGGGACCACCGGAGTTTAAGGGAGAGCCAAAACCACTTCGGCGGAAGCATGGATAAAGCAGATTACAAGATATTTGATGTCTTGGGATGCTCGAGAGCAAAGGTTCCCCTTGCGCCTTTATGTTCAAGGCGAGAAAGCGGATTCTTGGTGGGAATCGGAAAGCGTACTCAACTGTTGTCTTGAAGATATCTTGGGAGGCGTTTTCAGAGGCGTTCAACGACAAATACTTTCCGAAAGTATTCGCCACATGAAGGAGGTGGAATTTATCAAGTTGGAACAAAACAATATGGCGACCGTGTCGCAATCACGAGGCAAAATTTGCGGAGTTATCACGGTTCTCAAGCCATAAAGCTATTCGTTTATTGAAAAGCGGATGTCAAGCTTTCTTAGCTCATGTCATGATTTAAATAAAAATACGCCGAGTTTTAAACGATATTCCTATTGTTAATAAATTTCCGACGTATTTCGAAGAACTTCCGGCCTACCCCAGGCGTGAAATTGAATTTTGTATTGACCTTGAACCGTAAAGACAAAACCTATTTCCAAAGCCCCATATCGAATGGCTCTATTGAACTTCGAGGAGTTAAAGACCCTGCTGCAGGAATTGTTAGACATGGCTTTATTCGTCTAGTACTTCTCCTTGGGGTGCTCTGTTACTATTCGTGAAGAAGAAAGATGGGAGTATGCGACTTTGTATTGATTATCGGGAGTTGAATCATGTCACCATCAAAAATAGGTATCCATTGCCACGTATTGATGACCTGTTTGACCCGATTTGCAAGGAGCCAAATTCTTTTCAAAGATTGATCTTCGTTAGGATATCACCAATTGAAGATTAGAATCCGTGACATTCCAAAGAGGCGACTTTCCGTAACTCTAATGACGGGCATTATGAATTCTAGTCATGTCCTTTGGATTGACTAATGCTCTCCGCCTTCATGGATATGATGAACCAAGTATTCAAGGAATATTTAGATCACTTTGCGGTCGTCTTTATTAATGACATCCTTATTTATTCCAAAAGCCGTGAAGATCATGAGCAACACTTGAAGTCGACACTCCAAAAGCTTCGTGAATATAAGCTTTATGCCAAGTTGAAGAAATGCGAGTTCGGCTTGAAGAAGTAGCATTCCTTGGGCACGTGGTATCAAGTCATGGAATATCTGTTGACCCAAAGAAAGATTGAAGCTATTCAAAGTGGGAACAACCTAAATCGATGACCAAAAGACGTAGCTTTCTCGGTTTAATTTGGTTATTATCGGAGATTAGTGGAAGGATTTTCTCGAATCGCTACTCCATCGACTCGGTGACTCGGAAAGATACAAAGTTCGGTTGGAGCGAAGAATGTGAGAAGAGTTTTCAAGAACTCAAGAGGAGACTTATTTCAAAGACTGTTCGACAATACCATCCGGCTCGGAGGATTTGTCATCTCGGTGATCTTTCGTGCAAAGGGTTGGGATGTGTTCTTATGCAACATGGAAAAGTTATAGCCTATGCCTCATGACAACTCAAAGAATATGAGAGGAATTATCCTACTCATGATCTAGAGTTAAGCGGTTATTGTCTTTGCACTTAAAATTTGGAGGCATTACTTGTATGGGGAGAAAGTGGAGATCTTTACGGATCATAAAAGCCTCAAATATTTCTTCACTCAAAAGGAACTCAACATGCGACAACGACGTTGGCTTGAAGCTGTTGAAAGATTATGATCATACCATCCAATACCATCCTGAAAAGTTTAACGTGGTAATCGCGCATTGAGTAGAAAATCATATGCAAGTCTGAGTGCGATATTGTCGTATGAGGCCCATTTTGTGTGACTTGCAAAGGATGGAGATAGAGTTAAAACTCGAGAGGACACATGTGATGATAGCGAGTATCTGAGTAGAACCGACTTTAATCGATAAAGTTAAAGTCGCTTTCAAGCTACGGACTTTGGAGGTGATGCGTATGAGGAAAAAAGTGCAAGAAGGTGCTATACGCCAAGCAAGAATCGATGAAGAAGGAATACTTGAGTCAACTCCGGACTTTGTGTTCCTAACGACCACGATTTAAAGTATAATATCATGATGGAGGCGCACAACACACCATTTGCAATCCATCTCGGGAGTACCAAAATGTATCATGATATTCGTCATACATTTTGGTGGAAGCAATATAAAGAGAGATAAATATTTGTTTATCTCAAGGTGTCTAACTTGTCAACGAGTTAAAGCGGAGCATCAAGTACCAAAAGGTCCATTGCAACCACTTGAAATTCGAGAATGGAAGTGGGAGCACATTACCATGGATTTCGTTCACGGTCTTCTAAGGTTTCTCAAGGCATTGATGCGATTTGGGTCATTGTTGATAGATTGACCAAGTCCGCTCATTTCTTACCGACACGAGAAACTTATACACTTGAACGTCTTGCTCAGTATGTACATAAGCGAGAATGTAAGAGGCGCATGGTATCTTGGGGTATCCATAGTTTCGATCGAGACCCAAGATTCACTTCACGATTTTGGGTTAGTTTGCAAAAAAGCTATGGGCACAGATTTTACGATTTAGCTTCGGCATATCATCCTCAGGGCAGACCAGACGATCGGAGAGGACTATTCAAACTCTTGAAGATCTATTAAGACTCGTGTCCTTGATTTCAAGGGAGTTGGGACAAGTTCTTACCATTGGTGGAGTTTTCCTACAACAACAGCTTATCAAGCAAGTATTGGCATGGCTCCATTCGAAGCCTTGTATGGAAGAAAGTGTCGTTCTCATTATCTTTGGGATGAGGTGGGTGAAGCAACGTTGTTGAGACCGGAGTTGGTACGTATGACTACGGAAAAGATTCAAACGATCCGACAACGTATAAAAACCTCACCTGATCGACAAAAGAGTTATCTTTGATCTTCATCGAAAGGACGTGGAATTCGATATAGGAGATCGTGTGTTGTTAAGAGTTGCTCCATGGAAAGGAGTTACAAGATTTGGAAAGAGAGGAAAACTTAACCTCGATTCATCCGGTCCATTTTAATCCTCGATCGAGTAGGGCGTGGCTATAGACTCGGCTTTCTGCCAAATATGTCTCGTGTTCATAACGTTTTCACATATCTATGTTACGTAAATATGTGAAAGACCGAACCATATTATTGAGTTAGAACCAGGACGAAATAGCGGAAGATTTGACGTATGAAGAGGTTCTGTTCAAATTTTGGATAAGAAGGAACATATTCTACGCTCCAAGGTTATACCTCAAGTCAAAGTTTTGTGGAGGAACCACGATGTTGAGGAAATGACTTCAGGAGTTAGAATCGAAATGAAATCAAGGTATCCTTACCTCTTCAACATACCGGTCGTACCCTAATTTCGAGGGCTTAAATTTCATAAGAAGGAGGTTGTAAGACCCAAACTTTTATAAATAAAGATGAATTTTCTATAAATATTATTTTTGAATATTATGGAATAAATTTGATATAATGTTATAGTTGTGGGTAATATTTATAAATTTTGCAAAGTATGCAAGTTGTTATAAAATATTCGTTTGGTGGGAAATATTCTTTTTGTTAGGGAATATTAAATACAATGGCTCAATCATTGGTGGACCCTAATAATGTAATTATTGTCGGATTGAGAAAACGACAAAAATATTTTATAAAAATAATGGCGGAGGTGTTACCGTTAAAAGCGTTGAACTACCCGTTGGTAAAAGAAATGCGATGTCTGGCGTAGTTGCGTAGTAGACACGGTATTGATTATTGATGCTTACGTGAGAAGTCACTCACTATGCTCAATTATTACTTTGATGATAATTCGCATCATATCTCTTATATTATTGATTCAATTATTGTCACAAGATTATCATCGTATAATATGTTATAGTATTAAATCAATAATTGAGGCGACAAGTTATAAATGATTAATAATTGTTGAAAGATTAAATATGTGTTGATGAAAAAAAAAAAATGATTTGTGGTAAGTTTGATTATTTTATGGGGGCTATATGTCATCATCTAAGAGTCTCTTCAATCGATAGTAATTACCTTCATCAATAGTAATTACCCTTGTGAATAGTATTTACCTTCATCGATAGAAATTACCTTCGTCGATAGTAATTACCCTTGTGAATAGTATTTACCTTCGTCGATAGTATTTACCTTCGTTAATAGTAATTACCTTTACCGAGACGTCGAACCACTTGTCATTTCACATTCTAAAGCGTCGAACCACTTGTCGTTTCACATTACTGAGCGTCAAACCGATTCGTCAAGCCACTTGCCTTTTCACTGGCGGGTCTTAAGCTAGAAATCTTCTATAAATAGAGGCCTAGGGCTTCATTATTTTCACGAATTCATTCAAGCTATATATAGAGAGAAAGTATAGAGAGAATAAAGAGAGAAAGAAGAAGGGTATTTTGTTACTACACCTTTGCTGCGTTATTCAATCTCCTACCAAATGTAAGGGGGTGTTATTCTTTCTTAATCATGAAGAACTGTTGTTATTCCATTGCTTATTATTCATTGGAATAACTCAGTATACGTGGTTTACCCTATACTTGGTGACATTTTCTATTATTACTGTTGGAACATCCACATACATGTGTTTTACAGGACTGGTTAAAATCTTTTTTATTCTCGTTGGAACATCACATGCATGTGTTATACAGGACTGGTTCCGTCTTTATTATTATTCTGTTGGAACATCACATGTCGTGTGTTTTACAGGACTGGTTAAAATCTTTATCATTCTGTTGGAATATCCTATTTGTGTGTTTTACACCGGATCCGGTTCCATTCTTTATTATACCCAGGTTGGTTAAAACTTTGACTTCTATACTCCATGAAATTAGTGGAATATCCTTGATATTTGCGTTTCATCCAAAGATATCTTTTCATGAAAATATTCTTACGATCATTCTTGAGTTTTACTCTACAAAACAAAGATATCGTGTTGATAATTTGGACGTTAATAATTCTGGATAAAATAATTCTTGAACTTGTTTTATTGAATTCTTATATCATTGTCATCATCCTCATGTTTATATTTTTTTAAAGTCATACGTATTTTGTAGTGCATAGATGGACTTGGTATGATTATGATTAGAGACTATTCTTGTAATCATGACCAGTAATGTTACAAATGATGTGGTAAAAATCCTCGATGGTCAGTAGTGCATTGATGGACGAGTTGTTGGCATGATCATGACCATTAATGAATACACAAATATTCTTGGCCCGTAGTGCATGAATAATTGTGGTCGTGATACTAAAGAATATCCTCTCGTAGTAGTGCGGGGTGATTCGATGATGTGGAATATTTATTAAAGTCGAGTCTCAAGCTATAACAATGATGAAAAACCTTTTAAAACCTAAAAGATAGTAGACTTTATTTTCTACTTGACTCTTTTAATGGATCAGATATTCAGCCGCAGATTAAACTGCGGTTGTCTATGATATTTTATCGGTTTAACATTGTTGAAGACTATTGATAATTTATTACGCATTATCTTAGTCATAATATTTCTTCTTTGGGCTAGTTGAGCTCACCCTTTCTTTCATTGTTTTCTTGAAATGAGAATATAGGCCGGACGAGTCTGGGAAACGAGTGATGGTCACGAAGATAGCATTAGTAGTCCTCACTATTACGTGAAATAGTGTGATAATAATTGTAATGAGGACTCCTTTTTGAGTTTGTATAATATCTAGTAGACGATATTTGTATTTAAACTCACGATTTATGTCGTATTGTACCACGGCTACGTTATGTTAGTAAGTTGTATTTAAATTACATACCATGTAAGTGGCGACCCAAGATGGGTGATGTATACCTAATTTTGGGGCGTCACAATGCATTTGAAAATGTTTTAAAGCGCAAAACAACTAAGGAAGTTTGGAAAGCACTATCGCGATCATGCACGAAGGAACCGAAGAAGTCGAGAGAACAAAATCTCTCCCGCAATGAAATATGAAATGTTCGGCTCGTATAAGGAGAAAACGTGATCGAACCTATGAAAGATTCAAACGCTCGCTTTCAACTCTCTCTACGGCGTATGGGAAGATCTATCCTAACAAGGATCTAACCATAAAATTCATGAGAGCCCTACCGAAGCGGGTGGGATGCAAAGACCATTAACAATAAGAGAATCAAAGATTCTTAATGAGATGATAGTTCAACAACCGTATGGAAATCTCGACCGACCTCATTGAACTCCAGGCCGACCCAAACGCTAGAAACCTTATCGGAAGGAAGAAGAAAGGATAAGGGTGTTGTTTCTCAAGTCAAATGAAGGTGTATCAAAAGTCATCACCGAGATTGACTCACGATGATGATGAAGACGATGACGATGACTTTTCTTATCTTTGGTAAAGAGACTAAGAAGGTTTGTGCGACAAAGGCGAGCCCCAGAAGCCAAAGAAAGTCAAGAACTTCGTCTACGAGAACAAATGAATGATTTATGTTATAACTGCAAGAAACCTGGTCATTTCATTGCAAACTGCAACAAGCCTATCAAACAAGAACTAAAGAAGAAATCTCATGCAAAGAAAGAATACAAAGGAACCAAGAGGCCTCAGAAAAGAGACAAAGGCCTGGTTGCCGGAGGATCGTGGAGTGATTTAGATAATGACTCAAATGCATACTCCGGAGATGAGGAAGAACCACATATGGCTAATCTGTGCTTAATGGCCAAACATACAAAGGACAAACAAAGCTTAAACATACATGATGAAAAGAGCTCCATGACCTCAACATGGTATCTGGACAGTGGATGCTCAAGGCATATGACAGGGAACAAAGCTCTACTATCTAACTATGTAGAAAATGAGGGTCCCTCGGTCATCTTTGGAGATAACGGCTTGGGCAAGACAAGAGGATTTGGCTCTGCTGGCAATGGTGCAGTATCTTTCAGCAAAGTAGCTTATGTGAAAGGACTCCAACACAACCTTCTAAGTATCAGCCAACTCTGTGACAAGGGTCACCAAGTAATATTTCTCAACAAGCAATGTCTAGTCAGAGATTTGAAGACATCTGCCATAAAGCTGACCGGAACAAGAGAAGGAAATGTCTACACAGTAGATCTTGGTCAACTAAGCTCTCATGAAACAATATGTTTTCTGGAAAAAGCGTCCTAGGAAATGAGTTGGCTATGGCATAGAAGGCTTTCTCACTTAAACTTAAAAAACATGTCCAAACTGGCATCAAAAGACCTCGTAGTTGGTCTACCCAAGTTCAACTTTGTGAAGGAAAGGCCATGCAATGCCCGACTTGGTAAGCAAACCGGAAGCTCATTCAAGAGCAAAGGCGCTAACTCCATTGACAAACCCCTGCATCTGCTCCACATGGATCTCTTTGGGCCAATCCCAACAACTAGTCTTGGAGGAAAAAGATACTCTCTAGTCATAGTCGACGACTACACAAGATTCACATGGGTATTTTTCTTAAACTCAAAGGATGAGACAAGCTCCGAATTAATCAAGATGTTCATACTGATGATGAACGAGAAAGGAGAGAAAATCAAGGCCATAAGGAGTGATCATGGAAGAGAATTCAATTTCTTAGAAATAGACAAGTTCTGCTCAGACAATGGCATCAGTCATAACTTCTCAGCTCTACGAACTCCTCAACAAAATGGAGTTGCTGAAAAAAAGAACAGAACCCTGATAGAAGTTAGAAGGACTCTACTACTAGCGAATAAATGCACTGCTGAATATCGCGTAAGTCATCAACACTTCATGCTACACACAGAATAGATCATTAATTCACTCTACGATCAAGAAGACACCCTACGAACTGTGGAAAGGAAGGAAGCCGAGTGTCAGCTATTTCCATGTCTTTGGCTATGCATGCTATATTCTCAATAATGGAAAGCAGTATCTGACAAAATTCTAGCCCAAGTCAGACGAAGGGATTTTTCTTGGATATGCCACACACAGCAAAGCTAATAGGGTGTTTAACAAGAAGACACTGAATGTCGAAGTCTCAATACATATCATCTTTGATGAAACTGACTTAGACAAAGCAGTGTCTCAAGACACTACGAATGAAATCGTCGAGCTCAACACTACGATCGTAGTGCCAGATAGTGAAATCGTAGAGCATGATAATGAAATCATAGAGAGGTCCATCCAAGACAGCGAGCCTCCACTCCAAGAAGAAGAAATAGACCTTGAAGATTTAAGACAGGAAGGCATCAAGACAAATGTCCCAGCTGGTAACAGATGGGCAAGAGATCACACTCAGGATCTAATCATTGGAGATCCAAGTGCCAGAGTCAAAACAAGAGCTGCTACTCAGAATGAATGTTTTTATCTAAGCTTCCTGTCACAAATAGAGCCAAAGAAGATAGAGGATGCTATGGAAGACTCCAGCTGGATAAAAGCAATGCAGGAAGAGCTCAACCAATTTGAACGAAGTAAAGTAAGGAGATTGGTACCAAGACCAAAGAGCCATCCTGTGATAGGAACTAAGTGGGTTTTCAGAAACAAAATGGATGAAGATGGGGTCATAACCAGAAACAAGGCAAGATTAGTGGCAAAGGGTTATTCTTAAGAAGAAGGTATCGACTACGATGAGACATTTTCACCTGTTGCCAGACTAGAAGCCATCAGAATCTTTCTTGCCTTTGCGGCTCACATGAAGTTCAAAGTCTTCTAGATGGATGTCAATAGTGCATTTCTAAATGGAAAACTCCAAGAAGAAGTCTATGTAGAGCAACCTCCAGGTTTCATCAATCCATCTATTTCCAATTATGTCTATAGATTAGATAAAGCCTTATATGGTCTTAAACAAGCACCTAGAGCATGGTATGAAACACTGACTAACTTCTTAATTGAAAATAGGTTCACTAGAGGTAGAGTAGATACCACACTGTTTCTTAGAAAGCATAAAGACAAAGTCTTACTAGTTCAAATCTATGTTGATGACATTATCTTTGGTTCTACTGACGAAAAGTTATGCAAGAGATTCTCCAAGCTAATGCAGAGCAAGTTTGAAATGAGCATGATGGGTGAGCTGAACTTCTTCCTTGGACTACAAGTAAAGCAGACTGAAGAAAGAATTTTCATAAACCAAGCCAAGTACATCAAAGACCTACTAAAGAAGTATGGCATGGAATCAGCCTCTCCAATGAAAACACCAATTGCTCCTGCAACCAAGCTTGACAAGGATGAGAAAGGTAAAAGTATTGATATCACTCAATATAGAGGTATGATAGGATCTCTTTTATACCTAACTACTAGTAGACCAGATATAATATTTGCACCATGCATATAATATTATATGCATATGTGCATATAATATTTATACCTAAAGAGTCACACTTGTCTGCTGTAAAGAGGATCTTCAAGTATCTCAAGGGTACACCCTACTTGGGGCTGTGGTATCCCAAGGAATCCTCATTTGAACTAATAGGATACACAGATCTTTGATTTTGCGGGATGCAAAATAGATAAAAAAGTACCAAGTGTACCGTTCAACTTTTGGAAACAGACTTGTGTCCCGGTTTAGCAAAAAGCAAAACTCGACGTCACTTCAACCGCAGGTTTGAATATATTCTTTCATGGGCAAATGTTGTGCTCGAGATCCTATGGATGAGAAATTAGCTAGCTGACTATGGGTTCGATTTTAAATCTATTCCCATACACTGTGATAACACAAGTGCCATAGCAATAACTCATAATCCTGTCATGCATTCTAGGACCAAGCATATAGAAATAAGGTATCACTTCATTTAGGGATCATGCAAAATGGAACTATATCTTTACAATATATCCCTCACCGAAAATCAACTGCCGATGTTTTCACAAAACCACTAGATGAATCCAGATTTAATAAGTTAATAAGTGAGCTAGGAATGCTAAATCTACAACCATGAAATATATGCTCTAGATTGTGCTAACCATATACGTATCAAAGGTGAACTCAAAATTGTAGACATGATTAAGGGAAGTTCACGATCGTATAGCTGAACAGACAACTACCTCAATGATCGTAGCGAGAACTCAACCATCCTAGTGCAGACTCAATAATGACAAAAGCTCATCATGTGATGACAAGCTTCATAACAAGGCAATCTCTTTAAGAGGTGGCTCAGGAACAATGGCCCTTCCCGAGCTGCCTTAAAAGAATGCTTTATCAAAAACTCATCACAAGGATTCGGACAGACTCGACGATCGTAGGACAGACTCTATGATCGTAGGACAAACTCAACGATCGTAGGACAGACTCAACGAATGCTGATTAGACTCAACGACTGCCAGACAGACTCGACGATCGCAGGATAGACTCAACGAGCAGAAGACTACCTCTACGATCGTAGTCATTCTAAAGTCACCTCAGCTCTGAAGACACAAAGGACAAATCAGTACATTCCTACTCGACCAAAATCGTGAGAGAGCAAAAGGCGATACACTGGCCCCACTAAGTCAAAAAGAGAGAGGGAAGTTACAAGTACAAATTGAAATCGTGTTTTTGAAATCTGAAGTTCAAAAGATTATCTCTCCCATTCTCTCTCTCTTTCTCAAAGAAAAACCCTAAATCAGTAGAAAGCTCAGTCGTATCTCACTTCTCAACTACAGAATCAATGACTACTTCAAATATAATTTCAGGCTACAGACTCTGCTTCGACGAGTTCAAGAATGTTCCACCAAAATTTCACAAGACGCTGGCCTTACTTAAGAAGGCAAGTCTCGAAGAGGCGTTGAGCACCGATACACTCATCTATCCCAAGCTAGTGAAGGAATTCTATAAGAATGGTGTGTTCGAACACAACACCATCACTACTCGAGTAAAGGGAGTAGAAATGAGACTAAGGGAAGAGGACTTCAATCTGGCCCTAGGTTTCAAGAATGAAGGGCACCCATTTCTAGACATCATAAGCTTCCAAGAGGGATTGAAGAAAATGCACCACAAGAAGAATCCCTCTGTGAAAGGCTACAAAAAGAAGGAGTTCCCTCAAAGGTACGAATTTTTGGCTGACATTATTGGGAAATGCATTTGCTGCAAGAGCTCAGGTCATGACTCGGTAAATGAGACTCAGCTTAAGCTTATGACGGCCATGATTTATGGCACACAACTCAACTATGGGGTTGTATTGCTCGAGTGGATCGGCAACTCGAAGAAATCAAAAAGCACTCTGAAGATGCTGTATGGGAGATTCATAAGCATCATTCGGCAATCTGCACTAGGTGACAAAATTGGGGATGATGAAGCAGAAGCCATCAACCCAAATCGAAGAATGAACCAGCAGTTGTTTGAGAACTGGAAGAGAAACCCTGCTGAGTATGTTCGAATGATGATAGAGTCCAGTGGGAGAACTGGGGAACTAAAGGAGGCAAGTTTTCTAGGAGACATGTCTGTTGTCAGGGAAGTTGAAGAAAAAGGAGAAGCAGACAAGGGAGAACCCTCTGCTCTTGCTAGAAAAAGCAAGGGCAAGAGAAAGCTAAGGGCAAGACAAATTGAAGAGCCTCAAGGATCTATAACTGATATTCCTATAGAATCCTCTGATATAGAGACTCTAAGGAGGCTAAGAAAGAAGCAATAGTAAGAAGAAGCTAAAGAGGATCAAGCCACCATATCACAGATCCTAAAGAAGAACAAAACTGGTCATAAGTCCAAAAGACCAACAGTTTCTTCAATTGTAGAGTCTCTACTGTTCTCTGAAACCAGGCCAAGTGTGGCAGAAATGGAAGAAGCTGCTTCACGAAGAGTGGTTATTCAACATGACAAGGCTAAGACTCAAGAGAGTCCAGAAGTTGTGGCTAAACCCTGCAAAGCATAAAGAAAGCTTGTCAAGAAGTATATTCTTGAGAATGAAAAGGTGCTGAAAAAGGAAGCCAAGAGTGTGGCTGCAAAAGAGGAACAACCCCAAACAAATAAAGAGGACAGTGCTCCAGCTGAGGGGGAGATCCCTAAAATTCTCATGAATGAGTACACAACGGCTGAGGGGGATAATTCTACAACTCAAGAAGATGTTCCAGCTGAGGGGGAATTTCTGAATCTACAAGAGGATGACCATGCTGAGGGGGAGCCTCATGATATCCCAATGGCAAAAAAAGAGGTTCCTGCCCAAGATAAAGTTGAATCAATGCCAAACTTTCCAGAGACTATTGAGATAATGGAATCTTCAGAAGAGACCAAAGAAGAGGAAGAAAATGATGATGATGAGCTTGAAATCACTGGTGTAGGGAAAGATGGATTTAGGAGCTATCTCAGACACTCAACTGCTTTTCCTACCTACCCATGATGGCATACCATCAAGCTCAAATCCTGAACTCATGGGATCACATGTTCTGGAGCTTCAAGGAATATCCAGCAATCTCAGTTCTGGCTAATGGATTTCTAGGGAAATTCATCTTTGTCAAGAAGCTGCTTACCAACCATTCCTCATCCAAGGATAAACTTGAGGTATTGACTATTCCTGATCTCTTCAAAGTTAATCACTTGCCATCATCTTCATTCGGTCAATTCTATGAATTTCCTCATTTGGATGGAAGTGATTCTTCACCCACTCAATCGGTTTCCGATTGCCATGTAATCTCAAAATTTCAGAATCAAGAACCAAAAGAAGTCAACCTTACCCGCTCCATTAAATCACCAACTCTACGATTCAAGACTCCAGCCACATCGTAGAATCCAACATTGAAATCGTAGAGTCACCTATCCCAGACATCCAAACCCAAGCCCCTCCAGCTGATATACCACCCTCCTCATCACATGACTACTTCAGTCTTGATCTCGCTCTTTACAATTTGCAAGATTAATCTCAACCGAGAACCCCTCTAATGAACAATCCTCAAGCAAATGATACTCTCCCAAGCCTGCCTACCAAGGATGACTTGAAAGACACCTCTGAGAAAATGGTCAAGTCTATAAAAGTAAGTTTGGAAACTCACTCTGATCTCATCAATATCCCATTTCAATCAAATGATCATATTGCAAATAATTTCTCTGGCACTATGAATACTGAGCTTACAAAGAGGCTAAGAGAAATTATCAAAGAGATTCTGAAGAGTATGTCAGACAGAGATGAGATCCACTTCCACAGAGATGACCAACAAAGAGAGGCTGTACTCAAAATGTAGAAATACCAAGACCTTCAACATAAAATTATGCTCGATAACATCCTCAACTTGAAAGTTTCTGTCTACGACTTCCAAAAATCTTATGCAAATCAGGAGAAACATAACGATATGATTCTGTCAGTTCTCCAAAATAAAGAATCAAGATCTGAAAAACAAATCAAGGAAAATAGAGAGGACATCGCTCAAACCCAAAGCCAACTGAATGAGCTTGTCCAAGGAGTTAATCAACTATCTGCAGATATTCGAACCCTTGATGCTGACATAAAGGGGGAGAATAAAGGGAAAGGAGATCAAGAAGGTCAGGGAGGCCAAGGCAGAGGTAGAGGCAGAGGAGGTCATGGAACTCAAGAAAGGGGAAGAAGACAATTTCATGCTCAAGCATCACGAAGTCCCCCTGCAAGATAATTCCACAGTCAAACTCAACGATCTGATCAACAGGGAATTATAATGGCTATACCATTAAGCCGTCAGGAGTCAACTCCCAGCTCACAAGATGTATCTCTCATATGACGCATAAGAATGCCAACTGGAGATCCTGCATTCATGCAGTGCATGAGGAGAATCCAATACTAAGTCTAAGCGAAATGGAAGAGTTAGCGTAAACGAGGAAGCTCAAAAAAAGAATACGAGGAGTACGCCAACCCACCTCCACTAAAGAGGTCAAGGAAACAGAGATAAGTTGAAACTTAAATTTCTTATTGATGTAATGCTGAATTGTAATATCTTCTGATCATCAATAAATTCATGCTCATTCACTAGAAATTTCATCTGCTCACTGAAATACTAAGTCATGTTTAAATTTCCTGCAAATGCATCTAGTCACTAATAATCATGACAACAAATCTCCTTGGTTATGTCAACATCAAATAGGGGGAGATTGTTTGGAGAATGCATATTATGATTTGATGTTTTAATGTATATGTTCATGATTATTTGTAAGGTCCTTAAATGAATATATGTACAAGGACTTAGTGATAGATGAAAATTATTAGGTTGATCTAATCTTTCAACATGTACCATTCTGATAAAGAATGTATAAATAGAAAGATCAAAATGGTTAGGTTGATCTTAAGATGTAATAGATTAATCTTGAAGAAATCGTAGTGCATCAATCTGATCAACATTGCAGGAGTCAAGGCAGAAAACGTAGAGCCTGAAGATCGTAGTGTGCCTGCCTTGAAGGGGACTCTTCGGAAATCATAGAGTGGTCCCAACGTTTGCCGAACCAACTCCACGATCGCAGTATGCTGAAGGAAACATGAAGTTTATAAGTCAACGATCATAGTGTGCTCTCGGGAACGTAGAGTCAACAACACGAGCAAGTGAAGATCGTAGTGTACAAGGGTTTAAGGGAAATCGTAGTGCTCTCGACTGATAGCATCGTAGTGTGCAAAGATGTCAAAGACGCTACGATCTAAATCGTAGAACACCACGATCCAAATCGTAGAGCATCATCTGTCTCATGTCAGAAAACATCGAGCCTCATGATATGTGTTTTCAACAAGTGAGGAATGGATCCCAGATGCTGCAGTGCTCATCAGTCCCAAAATATATGAAATATCCTTAGTATGCAATAAAGAAGTGTATTGAAGAAGCTAAGGATAGTACCATGGGTAAGAGGGACAAAACACCTTTTCAGGTGGTAGGTGAGAAAGAAACTGCAGGTGTGTCGATTGGGCGTAATGCGTAATTTAGAAGATGTGCAGAAATGTCTCCATCACAGTACAGAAAGTTCAGATGCATTTAATGCTACAACGGATGGATCCAACGGATAGTTTTCAACATCACATATATACAGATCAGACAGATGAGAGAGAATTAAGCAAGCATTAAACAAACAACGTGAACATCTCTCTCAAGCTCAACTCTACGATCTGAGATATTGCAAAGCTTGCTCAGCTACTCAGTTCTTTAGAACAATTGCTTACACAATGTGACGCCCCCAAAATTAGGTATACGTCACCCATCTTGGGTCGCCACTTACATGGTACATAAATTCAAATACAACTTACTAGTATAAGCTGTATGGTATGCAATACGACATAAACTGTGAGTTTGAATACAAATTTTGTCTACTAGATATTATACAAACTCAAAAGGAGTCCTCATTACAACTATTATCACACTATTTCTGCGAATAGTGAGGACTACTAATGCTATCCTCCGGACCATTACTCCGCTCCCCGGCTTCGTCCAAACCTATGTTCTCATTTCAAGAGAAAAAAGTGAAAGAAAGGGTGAGCTCAAACTAGCCCAAGAAGAAATATTATGACTAAGATAATGCGAGAATAAATTATCATTAGCCTTCAACAAATGTTAAACCGATAAAATACAATAGACAAACGGTTTAAGCTGCGTGAATTAGCAATCCATTAAAAGAGTCAAGTAGAGAATAAAGTCTACTATCTTTTAGGTTTTAAAAGGTTTTCATCAATTTTTATCATTTGAGACTCGATTTTAATAATAAACCACCACATCTAATCATCCCCGTACTACGGCCAAGGATTTTCATCAAATTATCAATGGTCATGACTATACCGAATCACCCCCGGTCATAATCATACCAAAACTATCCATCAACGCATTACAGCCATCGAGGACTTTTGTCACATCATTTATATCAAGTCATGATTATACCGAATGATCCCCGGTCATAATCATACTAAGTTCATCTATGCACGTAAGCCAAAGATAACATAATATAACATGAGGATGATGACAATGACATAGTAATTCAATAAAACAAGTTCAAGAATTATTTAATCCATGAATTATTAACGTCCAAATTGTCAACATGATCTTGTGTTTGCAGAGAGTAAAATTCAATAATGATCGGAAGAATATTTTCATGAAAAGATCTTTGGATGAAACGCAAATATCAAGGATATTCTACTAATTTCATGGAGTATAGAAGTCAAAGTTTTAAACTAACCTGGGTATAATAAAGAATGGAATAACAAAAGAAATCACCATGCATGCAGTACTTAGACAGACAAGTTATTCCAACAGAATAATAATAACGGAACTGTGTCGGGTGAAATTCACACCCAACGTGGATGTTCCAACAGAATAATAAAGATGGAACCGGATCCGGTGTAAAACACACGATAGGATATTCCAACGAGAATGATAAAGAGCGGAACCTGGTCGGTGTAAAACACATGCATGGATGTTCCAATGAGAATAATAAAAGCGGACCAGTGGGTGTAAAACACATGCACAGGATGTTCCATTTGAATAATAGAAGAATGTCACCAAGTATAGGTAAATCACAGCGTAAAAGTTATTCCAATGAGAATAATAAGTAATGGAATAACATAAGGATTTCACCAAGTATAGGGTATGCCGCGTATACAGGTTATGTATAGGGTATGCCACTTTTACAGGTTATTCCAACAGAATAATAGTGAATGGAATAACAGAAGTTCTCTTCAAGAAGAAAGAATAACACCCTTACCGTAAAAGAACCTGAATATAGAAGTAGTGAAGTAGCGAGAATACTCTTCTTCTTTCTATAATTTTTCTCTATAGCTTCTCTCTATAATTTTCTCTCTACAGAGTTTCAATGAATTCGTAAGAAAATAATGAAGGAATGAGCTTCTATTTATAGGAAAATGGAATGCATAGTAACTAATCCATGAACGGTCCAGATTGATTTACTTTAATCTGACGGTCCATATTTAAAGAAAAATCTTTTAAATAAAATATAATATATTCTATTTATATAAAAACATTTTACTATGCAAACACTATGCAATACTATGCAAAACCTTATCTGAAAACACTATGCAACACTATCATAATAATAAAATATAATATATTCTATTTATAGAATAACTTTAATAAAGTATTCTATTTTATATAAAAGATGTTTTTACATTTTATTACGTTAATAATAATACGAATAAAACAAAACGTCATTATCATTATAATAATTCATATTATTAATCGACAATAATGGAATCAAACCGAGTAACTTCTCACATAAGCATCAATAATTAATCTGGTGCTACTATGCAACCACACTTATTCTTCGTACATTTTTTACTACCGAGTAGTTCAACAAGAACTCACGGTAAAACTTCCATAGTTATTTCAATAAAATATTTTTGTCGTTTTCTCAATCCGACAATAATTTGCTGGGGTCCACCAATGATTGAGTAGTTGTACGAATATTCCCTGCTAAACCGAATATTCCCCGACCAATCGAATATAATATAACCACTTGCATACTTTGTAAAATTTATAAATACTACCCACAACTATAATATTATCTCAAATTCACACCATAATATTAAAAAATTATTTTGACAAAATTTAAATCTTTATTGATAAAATCTGGGGTCTCACACACAATGACTTAGTAGCAACAATCAAGAACACAACATTATCAACCAACTAAAGAAGAGTACCAAGTCTGCTGGACTTGAAGAGTTCATAGTGAACTATAAGAAAGCCAAGTCTGCTGGACTTGAAGAGTGCAAGAGTGAACTTAGAAGTTCCTTGACTGCTGGGCTAGAAGGAATCTGTGTGATTCAGAAGTTGTAACAGACATCCTTAGTGGATATCCTACTCGTTGAGTAGAAGAGTGGACTAGGAGCTTTAAGTGCTCTGAACCACTTAAAACGACTGTGTCATTTACATTCACATCATTACTGCTATAATTGTTATAATTGCCATAACTGCCTCACCCTCATTACTCCAGTGCTTGGTAAAGAAGATTAAAACAAATATTAATTCCGCTAAGTTTTAATCACTATCAAAGAACTAGTTTAAAAAAAATGATTTTTAAATATCTATTCAACCCCCCTTCTAGATAACTATTGTGACAACTAGGAACTAACAATAATATTAATGATGAATAAGTTCGTGTTGATTAAAGATGAAATTGATAGTTCCATTGTGTTAGAATTATTAGTGTTAGTGGAAATTGACATTTATTTCGATATTAATTGATCTCTGGAAGTTATACTGACCAATCGGGTAATTAATCGGATAAATGAGCAATTAATTACTATTAATTCACATGATTATAATTATTTGTTCACATGTGTGTACTATTGATTCACATTCTTTTACTATTAGGGGAGATGGTGCAAGATTGATAATACTTGCATGACTAAGTTAAAAATGGAGGTATAGATGGAGGTACTATATTATAATTCATATTTTCACATGTCTAGAACTATTGATTCACATGATTTACTATTAGGGGAGGTGATGCAAGTTTGATAATACTTGCAGGACTAAATTAAAAATAAAGGAAAAGAGGAAGGTATTATCTTTGTAATATTTTGAGCCCCAAAAGCGCATAATTATTGAAACTATATTTTCCTATAAATAAGCTCATTCTTCCTTCATTTCTCACCAATTCATTAAAGCTTTAGAGCAATTATTATAGAGAAAAATTATAGAGAGAAAGAAGAAGAGAAGTCGATACCTCACTATTTTAGTATCCATTTCTTTCTAAGGTAAGGGTATTATTTCTTTCAGATTCATGAAGAGAGCTATTGTTATTCCATTCCTTATTATTCATTGGAATAACCTCAGTATCTGCGAGACTACTGAGTATACATGGTGAAATTCTTCTATTATTCCATTCTTTATTATTCATTTGAATATATCACGTCTGTATAATTACGCATTAATTCGGTTCTATTCTTTATTATTTTATTGGAATATTTCATCTGCATGCGGATTACGTATGACTGGTTCTATTCTTTATTATTCTATGGAATATCCTCGCATATATGCAGATTACATACATGACTTTGGTTCCATTCTTTATTATTCGTTGGAATATCGTCATGCATGCGTATTCGCATTTAATTCGGTTCCATTATTTATTATTCATTGGGAATAACCTGTCTGTGCGGTCTATCGCATGCCTGGTGAATTATTTTGTTATTCCATTCTTTATTATTCTGTTGGAATAACCTGTCTACGCGGACTACTACATGCATGGTGAATGATCTTTCGTATTCATTCTTTATTAAATTTTGGAAATGATCTGTCTACGTGGATTACCTCATGGCGGATGAAAATCCATTTGCAGTTTCGTATATTCTATTATACTCATATGAGATATCATTTCTTTTGTACTCGTCATGAAATATCATTTTATATGGTATTCTATTTACGAGTTACTATTCACGGGTTACTATTCACTCTAGTATTATTCACTCGGGTATTCAGGGCACTTTTCGTATCGGAGTACTATTCACGAGTTACTATTCACCCAAATTACTATTCACCCGAATATTATTCACTCGGGTAATTGAGGTACTTTTCATGTCGGGGTACTATTCCCGAAGTACTATTCACGAGGTACTATTCACGGGATACTATTTACCCAAAAAATATATTTCTTTTCTGTCCAAATTATTTTTGGTACATGAATATTATTCTTAAATTTTACTCTACAAAGAAGTATCATGTTGACAATTTGGACGTTATTGATTTCTGGATAAATTAAATTATAAATCTTTAAAATTTATCATTGAACTTGTTTTATTGAACTATTATGTCATTGTCATCATCCTCATGCTTATATTGTGATGAAAGTCATCTTTGGCTTACGTGCAGAGATGGACTTGGTATGATTATGACCAGGGATTATTCGGTATAATCATGACCGTAATGTGACGAATGATGTGGTGAAAGTCCTCATTGACCTGTAGTTCATTGATGGACAGTTGTTGGTATGATTATGACTAGGGATTATTCGGTATAATCATGACCATTGATGATTACATGAATATCCTTGGCCGTGGTACAAGGATGATTTGATTTTATTTATTAAGTTGAGTCTCAGCGATAAAGTTGATGAAAAACTTTTTAAATCATAGAAGATAATAGATTTTATACTCTACTGACTCTTCTAATGGATTGCTTATTCATTGCATTGTTGATCTAAAACTTGTTGTCTATTGTATTATATCAGTTGTTATACTGTTGAAGGCTAAAGATAATTTATTCTGCATTATCTTAGTCATAATATTTCTTATTGGGCTAGTTGAGCTCACCCTTTCTTTCTTTATTTCTTTTCGGAAAATGAGAATATAATTGGGGACGAGTCCTGGGAACGGATCGATGGTCCGGATGGTTGTTTTAGTAGTCCTCACTATTCTGTTAAATAGTGTGATAATAAATGTAATGAGGACTCTATTTGAGAGTGGATATTGTCTAGAAGGCAATATTCTTGTTTAAACTCTCAGCTATGTTTTATCGTATTTTACACGACAGTTGTATAATTAAGTTTGTATTTGAATTTTGTAGTGTGTATCTGGAGACCCAAGATGGGTGATGTATACCTATTTTAGGGGCGCCACATCATACCACCGAAATACATACTTCATATTAAACCCTAACCCCAAAATAGAGACTGTCAAATTAAAACACTGAAATTAACCAAAGATTTCAATGGTAATTGAAGGATGATTTAGATATCTAATTCAATAAAGCACCTAAGATTTTTGAAACCAAATACACACAGAATGTAAACATTTACAAAGTAATGTTATGTCAAAAATCATGGCATTAGATGAAGATGGATTTGCATAATCATACCTCTAGGCGGAGTGGGCAGTGTGACACCCCAAAATTCGGGTACCTTTAAACCCTGAATCTGTTGCTCCACGGTATAACTTATATAACATAATAATAAGGACATAAAGGTAATTACTAATTATTACAATATGACTCACTCTAAAATCCCAGGTTCTCAGACCTTTAAATCTTCATTATATGATAAAGTATTAAGTACTTGTTACAAATAGTTAATATCAACTGCTCGTTCATTTTTCCTTTTCCTTTTCCTTTATCCTTACCGGTACCTTCAGTCTTTTCTGGCTTTGCTGAAAAGATTTTATTTAAAGTAAGGATGAGCTACAAAGCGCAGCAAGTATAAACAATTGGATAAACAACAAAATCAATTATTATATTACAATTTCTACAACTCAAAATTAGTTGTGAAAACCATTAGAATAAAAAGGAACAATAATAATAATATTCCTCTTGTTTAATAAGCTGGAAGTGACGTATTGAGCGGTTATGAGACCTTGAACTTTTTATTTAAATAAAGGTTTAATAGTAATTTAACTACAAACCGTCTAGCTCACGGGCACTGTGATCAGCCCATTAATATTGCACCATATGTTGTACAACATGTTGGCTAAACGACTATATGTATTTGTTTGACCACCTCTGGGGTCGGTCGGGATTTTCGACGTAAAATACCCCAATATTAAGGTTGTTCAACTCATACTGGAGTCCATATCCCAAAACTGTGAGACCCCGAATTTTATGAAATAAAAGTATTCTATTTTTCTATTTTGGTGAATAGTTAAATTGATAAAAGTTTAGAGTTAAGGGTGACATTTGAAAATTTTTCAAAGTAAGTGATGATGAAGTTTTGTTTTATTAGTATTATTAATGTAATAAAATAGAAAAACTTTTTATATAAAACAAAATACTTTTATAAAGTTATTCTATAAATAGAATATATTATATTCTATTATGCATAGTATTTTGCATAGTAAAATCTTTTTATATAAAACATGTGACGCCCCCAAAATTAGGTTTTCATCACCCATTCGAGTCGCCAAATACATGGTACAAAATACAAATACAAACTTAATTATACCAACGTCGCGTGTAACATACAAAAATTCATAAACTGAGAGTTCTATTAGGAATATTGTCATCAGACAATATCCATACTCAAGTAGTCCTCATTACATTTATTGTCACACTATTTAACGAGAATGGTGAGGACTACTAATGCTATCTTCAGGACCATCACTCTTTTCCCAGACTCGTCTCGCCTATATTCTCATTTCTCAAGAGAACGGTGAAAGAAAGGGTGAGCTCAACTAGCCCAAGAAGAAATATTATGACTAAGATAATGCGAATAAATTATCAATAGTCTTCAACAATGTTAAAGCGATAAAATACAATAGACAACCCGGTTTAAGCTGCAATGAATATGCAATCCATTAAAAGAGTCAAGTAGAGAATAAAGTCTACTATCTTTTATAATTTAAAAGGTTTTCATCAATTTTTATCATTGAGACTCAAATTTTAATGAATAAACCACAATATCTAATCATCCCCGCGTACCACGGCCAAGGATTTTCATCAAATCATCAATGGTCATGACTATACCGAATCACCCCGGTCATAATCATACCAAAACTATCCATCAAAGCATTACGAAAGCCATCAAGACTTTTATCACATCATTTATAGCGTAGTCATGATTATACCGAATGATCCCTGGTCATAATCATACCAAGTTCATTTATGCACGTAAGACATAAATAACTTTCAACATAATATAACATGAGGATAATGACAATGACATAATAATTCAATAAAACAAGTTCAAGAATTAATTTATCCAAGAACCAATAACGTCCAAGTTGTCAACATGATACTTCTTTGTAGAGTAAAATTCAAGAATGCTCAGAAGAATATTTCCATGAAAAATACTGGATGAAGCGCAAATATCAAAGATATTCCATTAATTTCATGGAGTATAAAAGTCAAAGCTTTAACCAACTGAGTATAATAAAGAATGGAATAACAACAGAAATCACCATGTATGCGGTACTTCGCATAGATAGGTTATTCCAACAGAATAATAATAACGGAACCATGTTAGGTGAAAATCACACCGACAGGATGTTCCAACAGAATAATAATGAATGTAACAACAACAGAAATCACCATGCATGCGGTGCTTCGCATAGACAGGTTATTCCAACAGAATAATAAATGCGGAATTATAAATGATGGAACCAGTCCCACAGATAAAGACAGATATGTGATATTCCGGCGAAATATAAAGACGGAATAGTAAAATGGAACCAGTGTCGGTGTATAGTATGAGACATGGATATTCAGCGAAATATAAAAACGGAATAGTAAATGGGAACCAGTCGGCAGTATAGCATGCATGGGATGTTCCAATGTAATATTAAAGACGTAATAATAGAAGAATGTCACCAAGTATAGGGTAGAACAGATATCTTTGGTTATTCCAATGAATAATAAGGAATGGAATAATGAAGTTCTTTTTCATGAATATAAAAGAATAATATCCCTTACCTCAAAAGAAGACCTGATCTTTGGAATAGTGAGGTAGCAGATTTCTTCTTCTTCTTTCTCTCTATAGATTTTCTCTCTATAGCTTCTCTCTAATAATTTCTCTCTATAATAAATGCTATATAGCTTTCGTGAATTGGTCAGAAATGAAGAAGAATGAGCTTCTATTTATAGGAAAACATAGTTTTGATAATTGCACGTTTTGGGGCTTGAAATATTACAGTACAATACCTCCAACTTTTCTTTCATTTTTAATTCAGTCATCCAAGTATTATCAAACTTGCACCACCTCCCCTAATAGTAAATCATGTGACTCAATAGTAAATCATGTGAAAAAATTAATTCTGATGATAGTACCTCCATCTATACCTCTATTTTTAACTTAGTCATGCAAGTATCATCAGTCTTGCACCAACTCCCCTAATAGTAAATCATGTGACTCAATAGTAACTCGTGAATAGTAACTCATGAATAGTAACTCGTGAATAGTAACTCATGAATAGTAACTCGTGAATAGTAACTCGTGAATAGTAACTCATGAATAGTAACTCATGAATAGTAACTCGTGAATAGTAACTTCGTGAATAAGTAACTCATGAATAGTATAAAGAACACGAAAAGTGCTTAGTGAATACCGATTGAACCATATAATCTCCAGACATCAATTATTATCGAAATAAATGTCGATTTCTACTAACATAAATAATCCCAACACAATGGAACTATCAACTTCATCTTTAATCAACACGAACTTATTCATCATTAATATTATAACTCATAATATTTAACAACGTGTCGATTCTCAATTATTGATTTTAACAATATATAAAATATCGACAATAATTGAATAAAATAACGTGAGATACTATGCAACAATTACTATAACAATAATTGAACAAAACCGAATGACTTCTCACATAAGCATCGATAATCAATACCAGGTGTGCTACTTATGCAACCACGCCAGACATTCATGACTTTTACTACTGAGAGTAGTTCAACAAGATTAACGGTAAAACTTCCGCCGTTTATTTTTCATAAAAAATATTTTTGTCGTTTTCATCTTTAATGATAATTATGGGTCCGCCTAATGATTATTATCTGTCGTCATTTAATATTCTCTCACACACAAAGAATATTCCCCACCAATCGAATATAATATGACAACTTGCATACTTTGCAAAATTTATAAATACTACCCAAAACTATAATATTATCTCAAATTCACACCATAATATTAAAAATTATTTGAAAAAATTTAAATCTTTATTGATAAAATGGGGTCTCACAATCTCCCTCCTTATGGAATTTAGCCCTCGAAATTAGGGTATGACTGGTATGATAAAGAGGTGAGGATACCTTGAATACCTTTATCGTTGAAAACATTAAATTCATCTTTGCAACCGCCAAAGATATTCATTAACAATTCAACTTTGCACTACCACAGCCAAAGATATACAACTATAAAACTAATAATGTTGAGACTCACTTTAATAGTATCACGACCACTTAATTATCCATGCACCTTCTTGGCCAAGGATATTCGTGTTTTCAATTACTGACCATGATTATACCGAATAATCCTCGGTCATAATTATACCAAGTCCATCAATGCACTACTACTGACCAAAGATGACTTTTACCACATCCATGAATTAATATTTCATTCACGAGACTCAAATTTCAATAATTAATCCACATCATCGAATCATCCTCGCACTACGGGCCAAGGATATTCTTTAAGATCACGACGACGAATTATCCATGACCACGTGCCAAAGATAATCGTGTTTTCATTAAGATATCACGACCACAAATTATCCATGCACTACTACCAAAGATAATCGTGTATTCATTAGTATCACGACCACAAATTATCCATGCACTACTACCAAAGATAATCGTGTATTCATTAGTATCACGACCACAAATTATCCATACACTACTACCAAAGATAATCGTGTATTCATTAAGTATCACGACCACATAATTATCCATGCACTACGTGCAAAGATAATCGTGTTTTCAATTACGGTTATGATTATACCGAACAATCCCTCGGTCATAATCATACCAAGTCCATCTATGCACGTAAGCCACAGATGACTTTCAACACAATATAAGCAATGAGGATAATGATATAAAGAATCAATCAAATGAGATAAGGGATAAATATTAAACATTTATAATATAATTTATCCGAGATTCAAGAATATCCCCATGTTCTCAATCACTTAATAATCTCATAATCTAATATCATTAAAATTATAACAATATTTTAATCACTTTAAATTTATAAACAATTTATTTCAATTGTTTACGCTTTACCATATAATGCATTTAATCATTCAAAATGCCATACTCATAAGATATCATCACCAATTATCAAATCTCTCATCAAAAAAAAATATGCATATACTCTATATAGGATTCTCTAGCCATAAAATCCTATTTTCAACTTTGTTACTTCACATAACATATTTAACTCATATGTTCAGTAATTAAACTATTTTCATGAAAAATACCAAATCAGTCCCAAAAATATTTCTTTTCTGGGATTTAGCATAATATAGTCCCATAATGAAAATATATTTTTTCGGAATTTTTAAAATTCATTTACTATTTTTCAAAAATCAATTTCTAATTAATTCCTTAAGAAATTTGCTACCTCAAGTTTAACTCCAGAAATTCCCAAATCTTGGCGGGAGGACCTTACACATGTTAATGTGAGCTCTCGATTTAAATTTCATGGCCATCGAGTTATAGAACTCCGTTATAGCATTTTTTCAAAAAAAACCTAAATATTGAAATGGTCATAACTTGTTCATTTTAAGTCAGAATGAGCTCATTTTTGGACAGGAGATACTTTATAACATATATTTTCATGTCCCAAAAGGCTAGAATTTTTCTCATAATTTAAGTGGCCGAAAATGCCCTTTTAAAAATAAAATCAGTAGCTTTTTGAAATTTCCAGCTTTTTCATTCTTTATTAAAATCAGTCTGTAAGACCCCAACTTTTATAAATAAAGATGAATTTTTCTATAAATATTATTTTTGAATATTATGGAATAAATTTGATATAATGTTATAGTTGTGGGTAATATTTATAAATTTGCAAAAGTATGCAAGTTGTTATAAAATATTCGTTTGGTTGGGGAATATTCTTTTTAGGGAATATTCGCATAACTACTCAATCATTGGTGGACCCCACAATGTAATTATTGTCGGATTGAGAAAGCGACAAAAATATTTTATAAAAATAACACGGAGGTGTTACCGTTAAAAGCATTGAACTACCCGGTGGTAAAAGTACGAGAATACGGCGTGGTCAGATAAGAAGACACTCAGATTGATTATTGATGCTTACGTGAGAAGTCACTCACCTATGCTCAATTATTGCTACGAAGAATTCTTCGCGATCATATCTCTTATATTATTGATTCAATTATTCTCACAAAGATCATCCGTATAATATGTTATAGTATTAAATCAATAATTGAGACGACAAGTTATAAATGATTAATAATTGTTGAAAGATTAAATATGTGTTGATGAAAAAAATGATTTGTGGTAAGTTTGATTATTTTATGGGGGCTCTATATATGTCATCATCTAAGAGTCTCTTCATCAATAGTAATTACCTTTGTGAATAGTAATTACCTTCGTCAATAGTATTTACCTTCGTCAATAGTAATTACCCTTGTGAATAGTATTTACCTTAAATCAATAATAATTACCTTCACAATAGTAATTACCCTTGTGAATAGTATTTACCTTCGTCAATAGTATTTACCTTCGTTAATAGTAATTACCTTTACCAGACGTCGAACCACTTGTCGTTTCACATTACAAAAGGTCGAACCACTTGTCGTTTCACATTCTGAGACGTCAAACCACTTTTCTTTTCACATCATTAGTCGTCAAGACACTTGCCTTTTCACACTAAGAAAAGCTAAGCTAGAAATCTTCTATAAATAGAGGCCTAGGGCTTCATTATTTTCATTTAATTCATTCAAGCTTATAGAGAGAAAGTATAGAAAGAATAAGAGAGAAAGAAGAAGAGTATTTTGTTACTACATCTTTGCAGATTCAATCCCCTACCAAAAGTAAGGGGTGTTATTCTTTCTTATTCATGAAGAGAACTGTTGTTATTCCATTGCTTATTATTCATTGGAATAACCATTATACGTGGTTTACCCTATACTTGGTGACATTCTTCTATTATTTACATTGGAACATCCACATGCATGTGTTTTACACCGGACTGGTTAAAATCTTTATTATTATTCGTTGGAACATCACATGCATGTGTTTTACAGGACTGGTTAAAATCTTTATTATTATTCTTGGAACATCACATCGCATGTGTTTTACAGGACTCGGTTAAAATCTTTATTATTATTTTGTGGAACATCCTCGTGCGTGTGTTTTACACCGGACCTGGTTAAAATCTTTATCATTACATTGGAATATCCTATTCGTGTGTTTTACACCGGATCCGGTTCCATCTTTATTATTCTCATTGGAACATCCCGCCGGTGTGAATTTCACCGACCTTGTTCGTTATTATTATTACGTTGGAATAACTATCTCATGCCAATACCGCATTTGCATGGTGATTTCTTTTGTTATTCCATTCTTTATTATACCCAATTGGTTAAAACTTTGACTTCTATACTCCATGAAATTAGTAGAATATCCTTGATATTTGCCTTTCATCCGAGATCTTTTCATGGAAATATTCTTACGATCATTCTTGAATTTTACTAATTTGGACGTTAATAATTCCTCGGATAAAATAATTCTTGAACTTGTTTTATTGAATTCTTATATCATTGTCATCATCCCTCATGTTTATATTATGTTGAAAGTCATCGTGTATTCAGTAGTGCGTAGATGGACTTGGTATGATTATGACGAGAGACTATTCTGGTGTAATCATGACCGTAATGTTACAAATGATGTGATAAAAATCCACCAGTGGCCGTAGTGCATTGGTGGACAGTTGTTGGCATGATCATGACTATTAATGAATACACAAATATTCTTGGCCGTAGTGCATGAATAATTGTGGTCGTGATACTAAAGAATATCCTTGGCCAGAAAGTGTGAGGGTGATTCGATGATGTGGAATATTTATTAAAGTCGAGTCTCGGCTATAATAAATGATGAAAAACCTTTAAAACCTAAAAGATAGTAGACTTTATTTTCTACTTGACTCTTTTAATGGATTGCATATTCCTTTGCATTAAACTGGTTGTCTATTGTATTTTATCAGTTTAACATTGTTGAAGACTATTGATAATTTATTCTGCATTATCTTAGTCATAATATTTCTTACTGGGCTAGTTGAGCTCACCCTTTCTTTTCACCGTTTCTTCTTGAAATGAGAATATATTTGGGACGAGTCTGGGGAAGCAGTGATGGTCCTGAAGATAGCATTAGTAGTCCTCACTATTCTGTAAAATAGTGTGATAATAACTGTAATGAGGACTTTTTGTTTGAGTTTGTATAATATCTAGTAGACGATATTTGTATTTAAACTCACAGTTTATGTCGTATTGTACACGACAGTTATGTTAATAAGTTGTATTTAAATTCTGTACCATGTAAGTGGCGACCCAAGATGGGTGATGTATACCTAATTTTGGGGGCGTCACACAGTCCACACGTAAATCTACAACACCTTTTCCAGTGATTCCACTTGGAGATGCTACAAAACTCATAGATCTAACTCTAGAACTTGACCACACTGAAAAATTCAAAATATAATAGGAGATTTGGTCAATTGAATTTTATGTTACGTTTTTCACCAAAATCTGGTTTTTAACTCCTTGTGATTTTTAAGAAACTTTCATGTTTTCACATATTAACCAACATAACTCATCATAACACTTACTAATACCACGTATACCCATGATTTTCATTAGTCCAATGCTTTTATTATGACTTTCATCATAAACCACGTAAACTGCTATTCATTTTAGTTGAAGAAATATTTGAGGGTTTAAGAAATGGGTTTTTTGATTGGGGTCAATACGAAATTGATTTCACGCTTCTAAGTAGGCTAAGAAGTCTTCAAGAATACGCCAGAAATTTATTAATAATAGAAATATCATTCAAAATTGTGACTCTCATCCAAGACTTGGATAAGACGTCACATTGATACCAACTGTGACTTCTATCCCTTAACCTAGATAAAGACCTCACAATGATACCTATAAACTTGCCATCTTCATTCACGATGTCGCTTCTGAGAAAGTCGGCGGTTGCATTCCACACAAGGAAGTCAACAACGAAAGGTTCGGGGCTCTTTACTTATGGCTTGATGTGACAATAATTGACTTTAGTAGTTTGGTTACTTGAATTCGCATAATAGATTGGTTATGAATATAAAAGCTAACAACCTTATGAAAAGCATGATGAGTAGTTAACCAATTGATTCCTAAAATCACATCAAAGGCAAGTATTTTCAAAAAGATAAGATCGACGGTGTAACGTGAAAGTGTTTATTTGAATCAAACAAGATTTAAAAATAAGAGCGATGTGAAGGCTCTCCTACTAACGGTTTCAACCAATAAGTCAAAGTCTAACTTCTCCGAGTCAAATTTAAACGTTGAACACAACTAGGTGAAATAAAAGAGTGGGTAGGCGGTATCTAACACGGTATAGACTTCGCAAGAGCTTATGATTAACTTACCCGTGATAATTTTATTCGGGTTCCTCGTCACGAGAAAAAACGCTCTCTTAAACTCACGGCTTTGGTTTGTCTGCGGGGATGACCTTTGGTGCCTCCATCCTAGTTGAATTTGTCTTGATGGAACGCACAAAATCGAGCTAAGTGACCTTCTCTTCCATAATTATAACATGCTTTGGATGGCATGGCGCAGTTCGGACTGATGTGTCCCTCTCCTCCGCATTTGAAGCATATGATAGGTGGTCGTTCTCCTTCCTTAACAACGGGTGCTGGTGCTGACGTCTTTCCATCATTGTTGAATTTCTTCTTCTTGAAATTTCCATTCCTATTATCTTGGCCATGGTTACCACCGAAATGATAATTTCCCCCACGATGGTTATCGTTGTTTCGATGGCCTTTTCCACCGGTACGATTATTATCGTGTTGTTGGTCGTTACCTTTTGGTTGTGCTGACTCATTATCGCGCTCCAATAACTGAGCCTTATTCACAATATCTGAATACAAACAAAGTTTATGAGAAATTAGGTATTGACGTATATCGGGTTTCAAACCTCTTAAAAACATTCGCGTCATTCGCTCCTCATTATCGACTAAATGGGATGCAAAAGAGATAACTTCGTGCAAACTTAGCCTCATCTTGTGACACGGCCATATTATTTTGCTCCGACTTGATAAACTCCACCTCCTTCATGTGACGAATACTTTCGGAAAGTACTTGTCGTTGAATGACTCTTGGAACTTCTCCCAAGACATCTTGAGTATGTCATGCAGGTACGTTTCTGATTCCCACCAATGAATCGCCTCTTCACGCAACATAAAGGTGGCAAAGGGAACCTTTTGCTCCTCAGAGCATCCCAAAACATCAAATATCTTGGTGATCTGCTTTAACCACGTCTCCGCCTTAAGTGGTTATGGCTTTCCCAAAAACTCCGGTGGTCCCAGCTCCTTGAATCGCTAGCGGTGGCCGACCGTGGGTTGCCATTATTTTCACGCTTTATGAGCAGAGAAGCGCCGCCGTCGATGTTGCATGAATTTAAAAACTCCTAAACGCATCTGGTCGTTCGTCATTTGATCGGTGTTGTTGTTTATGGGAGGATTATCGCCATCCCGTCGCAGCACATTATCCTCGATTATTGATTCATGGATGCTCAGCGGTCTCTCGTGCTCTATTGCTTATCTCAACATTTTGGATGCCATTTTTAAATACTGCCACAAAACAAGGGTTAAGTAACATGTCACATATTATCCCTATACACTGACCGACCAATAATCAATACCGTGTGCTACTATGCAACAATTACTATAACAATAATTGAACAAAACTGAATGACTTCTCAAATAAGCATCAATAATCAATACCAGTGCTACTTATGCAACCACGCCAGACATCGTTTGTCTTTTACTACCTGAGAGTAGTTCAACAAGATTAACGGTAAAACTTCCGCCGTTATTTTCATAAAAAATATTTTTGTCGTTTTCTCATTAAAACAATAATTTAGATTCATGAGGTCCACTAATGATTATCTGAGTCGCATGCGAATATTCAAACATAAAGAATATTCCCCGACCAATCGAATATAATATGACAACTTGCATACTTTGCAAAATTTATAAATACTACCCAAAACTATAATATTTTCTCAAATTCACACCATAATATTAAAAATTATTTCAAAAAAATTTAAATCTTTATTGATAAAATCTGGGGTCTCACAAAACAGAAAACTTTTATAAAGTTATCTATAAATAAAATATATTATATTTTCTTATGCATAGTGTTGCATAGTGTTTTGCATAGTAAAATCTTTTTTATATAAAACAAAATACTTTTATAAAGTTATTCGTTTTATTAGACAATAATTAGAATATATTATATTTTATTTAAAAGATTTTTCTTTAAATCTGGACCGTCCGTTTAAAGTAAATCAATCTGGACCGTTCATGAATTAGTTACTATGCAGTCCATTTTTCTATAAATAGAAACTCATTCATTCATTATTTCTTACTTAATTCACTTTGAAACTTCAGAGAGAGAAACTATAGAGAAGAATTCTTCTATAATCTTGAGCGTATTTCTTTAGAGTTTAAGAAAGCTTTGAGCGTAGTACAAGTTTTCTTCGAGTATATCCTCGCCCTACCAGTCGGAATACTCTTCTTTCAAAGGTAGGGGATATTATTTGTTGTACTCGTAAGGGGTATTCTTTCCTTTTTATTCATGAAGAAAACTCCTGTTATTCCATTCTTTATTATTCTGTTGGAATAACCTGTATACGCGGGCTACCCTATACTTGGTGAAATTCTTCGGTTATTCCATTCTTTATTATTCTGTTGGAATAACCTGTATACGTGTATTACCGTATACCTGGTGAATTCTGTTGTTATTCCATTCTTTATTATTCTGTTGGAATAACCTATATACACGGATTACCGTATACCGGTGATTTGTTGTTATTCCATTCTTTATTATTACGCCGGAATATCTCGCTTGCGCGTCTATACCTGACTGGTTCCATTATTTATTATTACGTTAGAATAACACCGTCATGTGCGATCTATCGCATGCATGGTGATTTCATTGTTATTCCATTCTTTATTATTACATTGGAATATCCTCGCCGATTGCAAATTTACTTTGACACGGTTCCATCTTTACTATTCGATGGAATATCACATGTTCATGCGTTTTTACGCTTCGGGACTGGTTCCGTCTTTATTATTACATTGGGGAAAATTTATCTCATGCGAGTCTCTATCGCATGCATCTTTGAATCATACGTTATTCAATTCTTTATTATTACATTGGAATAACTCATACATGTGGATTACCACATGCGTGGTGAATGATCCTTTGTATTTCATTCCTTGTTAAATTGTAGAAATGATGCATTTACGTGGATTATGGAGAAAGTCATAATAAAACAAGGGATTGATGAAAACCATGGGTATATGTAGTATTAGTAAGTGTTATGATAAGTTATGTTGGTTATTATGTGAAAACATGAAAGTTTCTTAGAAATCACAAAGGGTTGAAAAAACAGATTTTGGTGAAAATGGAACATGAAATTCAATTGACCATATCTCCTATTATATTTCGAATTTTTGAGTGAGGTCAAGTTCTAGAGTTAGATCTATGAGTTTTGTAACTTATCCAAGTGGAATCACTAGAAAAGGTATTGTAGATTTTCGTGTGGAATGATTTTAATAAAGGATGAAAAATCTGGAAATGCTTAAAAAGCTACTGTTCATATTTTTAAAAGGGTATTTTCGGCCACTTAATTTGTGAGAAAAATTTCGGCCTTTTAGGACATGAAAGTATATGGTATAAAGTACATCATGTCCAAAAATGAGCTCATTCCGACTTAAAATGATATGACAATTTCAATATTTAGGTTTTTCGACGAAAAACTCTATAACCGGAGTTCTATAACTCCGATGACCATGAAATTTAAACTGGAAGCTCATGTTAACATGTGTAAGATCCTGCCAAGATTTGGGAATTTCTGGAGTTAAACTCTCGGTAGCTAATTTCTTTAGGAATTAATTAGAAATTGATTTTTGAAAAATAGTAAATAAATTTTAAAAATGTCGAGAAAAATATATGTTCAATATGAGACTATATTATGCTAAATCCCAGAAAAGATTAATTTTTGGGACTGAGTTGGTATTTTTCATGAAAATAGTTTAGTTACGAACATATGAATTAAATATGTTATGTGAAGTTAAAAAATTGGTAAATAGGATTTTATAGCTTGAAAGTCCTATATAAGGTATGTGTAGATTTTTGATGAGTGATTTGATCATTGGTGATGAAATCTTATGAGTATGACATTTTTGAATGATTAAATGCATTATTTGGTAAAGTGTATACAATTGAAATAAATTGTTTATAAGTTTAAGAAGTAATTAAAATATTGTTATAATATTAACAATATTAGATCATGAGTTTATGAAATGATGGATAATATTTGGATAAATTTAAAGTCTTTAATATTTATCCTTGATTTCGTTTGATTAATGCTTATAATATTGTCATCATCCTCATGTTTATATTATGTTGAAAGTCATCTGTGACCTGTAGTGCATAGATGTACTTGGTATGATTATGACCAGGGATTATTCGGTATAATCATGACCGTAATGTTACAAATGATGTGGTAAAAGTCATCTTTGGCCCGTAGTGCATAGATGGACTTGGCGTGATTATGACGAGGATTATTCGGTATAATCATGCTTAGTAATGTGACGAATGATGTGGTAAAATCTTCATTTCTTGTAGTGCATTGATGGACGATTTTGGTATGATTATGGCTATGGATTCTCTTGACCAAGGTGCAAAGATGAATTGTTTTATGGCATGATCGGGATAGTTGATGAAAAAAACGATTATCTTTGTCCTGTAGTGCATGGATAATTCGTGGTCGTGATATTAAAGAATATCCTTGGCCTGTAGTGCAGGGATGATTCGATGATGTGGATTAATTATTGAGCTGAGTCTCAGCAATGAAATATTAATTCATAGATGTGATAATAATGAATATCTTTGGCCGTAGTGCAAAGATGATTTAATTAGTATGATTATGAGTAGAAATTGTGATTTGATATAACCATGATTTTTGATGTTTCAGGTGAAGATAGGTGATGAAAATTATCTCCGTCTTGGGTGCAAAAAGGAATTTAGAATCATAATAATGAGTTATTCATATGGTTGTGGACATGAATTGTTGATTGATGTTGCAGGGATAAAACATTATCAGTGGACTTTTAACATAGAGAAGATAATAGATCTGATGGTCTATTTGACTCTTCTAATGGATTGTTCGTTCTGCTACAACTATGGTTGAAAAGTTTTATCATCTACCATATGTTCTAATTCTCTGATTTATTATTGATGAAAGCTATTGATAATGTAGTTATCTTTAGTCATGATATTCTTTACTAGACTAGTTGTGCTCACCCTTTTGCTTCACAATTCCTTTCAGGTAATAAGAGTTTAGCTGGGTCGAGCGGGGATAACAAGGGAATAGTGTGATGGTCCGAGACTGTCGAAGTTTCTCAATACATTATAAAGTGGCATGACATATAATATATAATTGTATTGAGGACCTAAGATGTGGGTGTCGTATTTTATACGTCACTTAATAATTGATTTTGGCGAACAACAATGGGGAGATGAGAACCCGACTTTGGAAGCGTCAAAAGTGCACCTCATTAGAATGAACAAGATAGTAATCTTCTCGTTCTTCTTTGGGGTCTTGAAATATTTGTTGCTGTATTGTATATGGTATTGCAATAATTTGAGTTTGGATACTGTCTATGAGAAAATATTGTATTAAAACTCACAGTTAACTGTGGTCGTATTCTATACGACAGTTCAACAGTTGTATAAATGAAGTTGTTTTTAAATTTTGTACCATGTATCTGGCAACTCAGAATGGGTAATGTATACCTAATTTTGGGGGCGTCACAATTGGTATCAGAGCTTAGGGATATGGTCACTGGCGGAGATAAGAGTCTAGAACTAGGAGGGGAGAGACGAGTTATATACTTCGCTAGTGTGTGACTTACCTAAGCTGAAATTGTTTACTTGATAAGTTGACAAATTATGATATGTCAATTAACCTTTGTTTTGAAGCTATATTCTAGAATGATATCTGAAATACAAGAGATGAGAAATGGAAAAATCATGATAGCGAGGAAATTATCGGGAAGGTACAATCTGAAAAGAAAGCAAGGTATTCTCATCTCTTCGAATATCAGGTACGTACGTAAATTTCGAGGGCAAAATTTCATAAGGATGGGAGATTGTGAGACCCCGAATTTTATGAAATAAAAGTATTCTATTTTTCTATTTTGGTGAATAGTTAAATTGATAAAAGTTTAAAGATAAGGGGTGACATTTGAAAATTTTTCAAAGTAAGTGATGATGAAGTTTTGTTTTATTAGTATTATTAATGTAATAAAAAGAAAAGCTTTTTATATAAAATATAATACTTTTATAAAGTTATTCTATAAATAGAATATATTATATTCTATTATGCATAGTATTTTGCATAGAAAAACTTTTTATATAAAAATGAATACTTTTATAAAGTTATTCGTTTTATTAGACAATAATTAGAATATATTATATTTTATTTAAAAGATTTTGCTTTAAATCTGACCGTCTAGTTTAAAGTAAATCAACTGGACCGTTAATGAATTAATTAGTTACTATGCGGTCCATTTTCTATAAAAGAAGCTCATTCATTCATTATTTCTTTTAATTCACTAAAACTCTCAGAGAGAGAAACTATAAAGAGAATTCTTCTTCTATAATGTTGATTACGTTTCTTTAGAGTTTAAGAAAGCTTTGAAGCGTAGTATAAGTTTTCTTCGAGTATATCCTCGCCCTACCAAATTGGAATACTCTTCTCTTCAAAGGTAGGGATATTATTTGTTGTACTCGTAAGGGTATTCTTTCTTTCTTATTCATGAAGAGAACTTCATTATTCCATTCTTTATTATTCATTGGAATAACTCAGATCATGTGGGCTACCCTATACTTGGTGAAATTCTTCTGTTATTCCATTCTTTATTATTCTGTTAGAATAACCTCTATACGCGGATTACCGTATACTTGGTGAATTCTGTTGTTATTCCATTCTTTATTATTCATTTGAATAACTTTGATATCGCATGATTACAGTATACCGGTGATTTCTGTTGTTATTCCATTCTTTATTATTCGTCGGAATATCACCTGCCTTGGCATCTTATTTTATACCGACACGGTTCCATTATTTATTATTCTGTTGGAATAACTTTATGCATGCTGATTCATCGCATTGCATGGTGATTTGTTGTTATTCCATTCTTTATTATTTCTGTTGGAATATCCCGTTCGATTGCAAATTTCGCCGACTGGTTCCATCTTTTTACTATTCTGTTGGAATATCACATGTACAAGGCGTTTACGCTTGGGACACGGTTAAAATCTTTTATTATTATGTTGGGAAAAATTTATCATGCAGGTCTCTATCGCATACATCTTTGAATCTTACATTATTCCATTCTTTATTATTACATTGGAATAACACATCATGTGGATTACCACATGCATGGTGAATGATCCTTTGTATTTCATTCCTTGTTAAATTGTAGAAATGATCTGTTTACGTGGATTATGGAGAAAGTTATAATAAAAACAAGGGATTGATGAAAACCATGGGTATATGTAGTATTAGTAAGTGTTATGATAAGTTATGTTGGTTATTATGTGAAAACATGAAAGTTTCTTAGAAATCACAAAGGGTTGAAAAAACAGATTTTGGTGAAAATGGAACATGAAATTCAATTGACCATATCTCCTATTATATTTTGAATTTTTGAGTGAGGTCAAGTTCTAGAGTTAGATCTATGAGTTTTGTAACTTATCCAAGTGGAATCACTAGAAAAGGTATTGTAGATTTTCGTGTGGAATGATTTTAATAAAGGATGAAAAATCTGGAAATGCTTAAAAAGCTACTGTCCATATTTTTAAAAGAGTATTTTCGGCCACTTAATTTGTGAGAAAAATTCCGGCCTTTTGGGACATGAAAGTATATGGTATAAAGTACCTCATTTCCAAAAATGAGTTCATTTCGACTTAAAATGATATGACAATTTCAATATTTAGGTTTTTCCGATGAAAAATGCTATAACCAGAGTTCTATAACTCCGATGACCATGGAATTTAAACTGGAAGCTCATGTTAACATGTGTAAGATCCTGCCAAGATTTGGGAATTTCTGGAGTTAAACTCTCGGTAGCTAATTTCTTTAGGAATTAATTAGAAATTGATTTTTAAAAAATAGTAAATAAATTTTAAAAATGTCGAGAAAAATATATGTTCAATATGAGACTATATTGTGCTAAATCCCAGAAAAGAATAAATTTTGGGACTGATTTGGTATTTTTCATGAAAATAGTTTAGTTACGAACATATGAATTAAATATGTTATGTGAAGTTAAAAAATTGGTAAATAGGATTTTATAGCTTAAAAGTCCTATATAAGGTATGTGTAGATTTTTGATGAGTGATTTGATCATTGGTGATGAAATCTTATGAGTATGATATTTTTGAATGATTAAATGCATTATTTGGTAAAGTGTAAACAATTGAAATAAATTGTTTATAAGTTTAAGAAGTAATTAAAATATTGTTATAATATTAACAATATTAGATCATGAGTTTATGAAATGATGGATAATATTTGGATAAATTTAAAGTCTTTAATATTTATCCTTGATTTCGTTTGATTAATGCTTATAATATTGTCATCATCCTCATATTTATATTATGTTGAAAGTCATCTGTGACCTGTAGTGCATAGATAATTCGTGGTCGTGATATTAAAGAATATCCTTGGCCTGTAGTGCAGGGATGATTCGATGATGTGGATTAATTATTGAGCTGAGTCTCAGTAATGAAATATTAATTCATAGATGTGATAATAATGAATATCTTTGGCCGTAGTGCAAAGATGATTTAATTAGTATGATTATGAGCAGAAATTGTGATTTGATATAACCATGATTTTTGATGTTTCAGGTGAAGATAGGTGATGAAAATTATCTCCGTCTTGGGTGCGAAAAGGAATTTAGAATCACAATTATGAGTTATTCATATGGTTGTGGACATGAATTGTTGATTAACGTTGCAGGGATAAAACATTATCAGTGGACTTTTAACATAGAGAAGATAATAGATCTGATGGTCTATTTGACTCTTCTAATGGATTGTTCGTTCCGCTGCAACTATGGTTGAAAAGTTTTATCATCTACCACATGTTCTAAATCTCTGATTTATTATTGATGAAAGCTATTGATAATGTAGTTATCTTTAGTCATGATATTCTTTACTAGGCTAGTTGTGCTCACCCTTTTGCTTCACAATTCCTTTCAGGTAATAAGAGTTTAGCTGGGTTGAGTAGGGATAACAGGGTAATAGTGTGATGGTCCGAGACTGTCGAAGTTTCTCAATACATTATAAAGTGACATGACATATAATATATAATTGTATTGAGGACCTAAGATGTGGGTGTCGTATTTTATACGTCACTTAATAATTGATTTTGGCGAACAACAATGGGGAGATGAGAACCCGACTTTGGAAGCGTCAAAAGTGCACCTCATTAGAATGAACAAGATAGTAATCTTCTCGTTCTTCTTTGGGGTCTTGAAATATTTGTTGCTGTATTGTATATGGTATTGTAATAATTTGAGTTTGGATACTGTCTATGAGACAATATTGTATTAAAACTCACAGTTAACTGTGGTCGTATTCTATACGACAGTTCAACAGTTGTATAAATGAAGTTGTATTTGAATTTTATACCATGTATCTGGCGACTCAGAATGGATGATGTATACCTAATTTTGGGGGCGTCACAAAAACAATTTGGGTGGATTAGAGAACAATATTCAAACAAAACATTTTAATAATTGTTTAGCCGATACAATTGGCATTGGCAATACTCTCAAATAGTTCATGCAATATTCAACTTGAAAACTTGAACAATCCATGCATTATAGCAAAGTGTTTAACAATTTATACACTATAGCAAAGCTGAACACTTGTATAAATAACGAAGAGTTTGTATAAGTTAAAATGTTACACAGTTGACAAATATTGTGTCAACCGAGAAGCATACGAATTATTTTTAGGAATATATATTTTAATACATAAAACTAACATTCAAATAAAATATCGAATGGAGTTAGAGTACTCGCCTCAAACGTCTTCTATACTTACGTTAATCGCCTTTTGAAAGTGCTACACATTTAATGCACATAAATATACCAATTAGTCACGTATAAACGTCACTCATGATTTACTGTAACCCTATTTCATATATTATAATGTCCATTACATTTGAATTAGTCACGTATAAACTTCATTTGAATTTAAGTTCATTAACACTTTACACGGCGTTTCGACGTTTACACGTCACACGCCCGATTCGTCTCCTTTGTGTATGTTTAGCATGCTCGTACAACTTTTCTAATACATCATTGATTAATTTTAATCATCATTATATTTCATAATTTTTATGTTTTATAACTTAGAATATCTTTTATCGTTAGAAGCATCCACGTTGCATACGTGCATGCTCGACGCCCTCTCATTGCCTCTGAATGCACATCAGTCCCAAATAAGGACTTTTTAGCCCCTTCTCCCGACCTCAAATCTCAAACCTTATTAAATAAAAGTTTTAGGTCTACTCCTTATATTTCCGAATCATCCTGAATCACCTCAAACGGAGTTCTTATGAAAATGTTATATCCGTTTTACTAAAGAACGTCAAAGCAAACTTTCTTCACTTTTGGGCTAGCGCCCCGGCGCCCATCCTAAGCCTATTTCTAGCGCCCCGACTCTGTAAGGCAGTAGGTTCTCGGCCAAAAACTTCAATTTTCAAAAATCTTCGATTTGAAATGATTTCAACGTGTCTACTTTGAAACATCATAACTTGTTCGTCCGATATCGGAATGAGCTCGTTCTTAAGGCTATGGAAAGCTTTTAAAATCTTCTAAAAAAATCCCATGAATTCATAATTTTTCAGATTCATTAATTAGTATGAAAATTGGCTCAAAAGTCTCCCGAGACTAAGATTTTCATCATTCAACATATTTTACCAAAATTTTCACCATAACTTCGTTTTAACATATTTTTACTCCGTTCCAATTGGAACATTTACATAAATTGACATACCATAATTAATTCTTTCCGAATTTCATTTTACACAACTCAATCAAGAATATTAAAGTCCAATTTAAGTCCTTTAAACAAATAATCTTCATCATCATGTTTTGGTCTACGATTAAATCCTTTGTTTTCACTCTTCATAGATGATAACAAATGTTTTGACAAGATCAAACCATACATAGCCTTATTTGTCCAAGGTCCTTCATACTCTTTTAGTACACAACTATCACCATCAACTAATTATTCAAAGAAAATAACTTCAAAAAGATTTAGTGGTTCATAGCCTTACCTTTTGAGTTCTTGATCTTCTTAAGCTTTGATCTCCAAGCTAATACTTGATCTTCTTTCCTCTCATTTTCTCCTTCAAAGACTCGGCCTCTCCATCTTTTTTCCTATGTTCTCTCTTACATTTAGCAAATAAAAAAGAAATGAACAATAGTTGGCTAGCTTAAAGGTCTAAACTATTTAAAGAAAGCCAATAGTTGGGGTACAATGGACATATACCATCTCTTGCTAACTTAACCAAGCTTCTAAGGTTAGTTTATCTCATGTAGGGTTAGGGAATAAGGAGATGACACTTGGAGTTTATAGATTAGGATGGCAAAGGAGATAAACTTGCACTTAAGGCACTTGTCGCACCTATGCTAGGTGAGTCACACATACTCCCCCCTTGCTCCTCATTTTTGGCCAGATCCCTTTCCCCTTCTTTGCCCATTTTGCTTTCAATTATCCCATGTGGGATAAACATCAACCTTCTCCCTTATCTTGCTTTGTCATCCAACCTTATCTCCTCCTTATTTTCTTTTAACCAAAACTTACCATAAATAGAAAGTTTCCAACCACCTTATCTATTCTCCTTGTTTTTCTTCTTTTAATTAACCACATGGCAATTTCATAGCAAGTGACACTTGCCCCCTAGCTCAATGACTCATCTCCTTATCCCATATGCTAAATTACCCACAAATGACACCTTGCTCTTCTTTCTTTGGCTTCAAAGTTTGGCTTAAGTCTCCAAGTCATGGCTTCAAGGATTACTTTCCCTAACCAAGCTAGCCAATTTCCTTACTTTCCCTAGCCAAGCTAGCCAAGCTCTGTCATGTATTAACCAAACCATTTAAACCATAGGTTTGGTTAGACTAGAATTAATTTAATTTAATTTCTCATTTTCTTTTTAGTTAATTTCATAATTCATTTAGTTAGCAAAAAGTCCTTTTTGCCCTCTCGCTCAATTGATTAGGGTTTAATTCCCGAACTAAGTCGGTTACTCGATTTCTTTCTAGTTAAAATTTTTCTAACCTTTTCGGTTATGATTTTGTAACACGCTCGGTTAGCCAAAAAATTGACTTTCAAAAATCTGATTTTGCCATTGTTCCCCTTTTCCTAGATAAACGCTATGTCGCTATTCAAAAATTCAGAAAAACGAAGTTGCGTTTTTAGCGTGAATAGTAATTTTACGTCTTTTCTGACAAAAATATTTTTAATGGAGATTTTGTCTCCCTTTTTCAATTAAACGTTATACCATATTTCGAAAAGTTAAAAAAAGGAAAAAGTCTTTTCTGCGTTTTATGAATAGTGATTTTTGCGTTTTTCTCGAAAAAATTTATTTTCTCCAAAAAAAATCTAAACACTCATATTTACTCACGTGGCACATAAACTAGGTCGATCATTAATCGACCTAAAAACTCATAATAGACAATTTATTCCATCAAAATATTTATTTTATTTAATAAATATTAAAAATCTTATTATAAGACATTATACGATCTCGATTCGTTATAGTGCGAAAGTGGCGGAAATGGGGTGGTGGTGTGTGTGGGTGCGTGGGTGGCGAGGCGGTGGTGGTCGTTATTCTTTCTCCTCTCTCTATTCTCATCTCTTCTCTCTTCTCTCTCTCTCCTTTTCTTTTCTTCTTCGATATCGATCACTGGTTCGCTTTAGGATTAAAATGTTCATGTGACGACAATCACTGATCAAGACGCTATCGTCGTTGTTACCAATTGGTAGCAATAATCGTTCCCACCAACTATTGCGTCAAATTTTTTGTGGCAAAATTGCAACTCATGATCGAAACAAGAATCGCATGTGTTTCGCCGATACTAAACTGATGACTAGATTACGGTGTGGTGGTCACCAATATCGGTCGCTATTAATAAGATTAGCAACCGGATAAAGCGGTTGTTGTAAATCTTGGTCATTGTTGGACCATTTTTTTGTAGTGATGATCTAGATTAATTAAAATGTGTTGGAATATGACATCATGATGATGGAAGAGAGAGAGAGAAATGATGTTGTGAAATATACAAAGAATGGAGACTTTCCATTTCATTTAAAATGGAAAGGATCCTAGTCCCAACCCGAGAGTCTCAAGTAATGGAATTAAGATACTCTCCATTTCAGGATCCAAATTTAAAATGTATTGAAATGTGATATCACGATGATGAGAAAGAGAGATGATGATGAGAAATATACAAACAATGAAGAGTCTCTATTTCATTTAAAATTGAGAGGATCCTTGTCCCAAGTAATGGGGTCAACGAGTGCCATGCGACAATCGGAGGGAAGTCTTCATGTCATTTAGACCTGGCAAAGATGGCCCAGTTCATGGATCGGCTTACTCCGTCCGCCATGGGGTGGGCTTTGGGCCGCCATTTTTTAGCCCATAAAATTTGGGCCATTTTTTAGCCCGGCCTGCGGCCCGCGAATCTTTATTTATTTATTTATTTTAACAAAAAATTTGCTACTTGTGGGTTACGAGGCTTGAACACAAGACTTGTAAGTAAATAAATAAGAGTTCAAACCAACTGAGCTACAACAACTATTTATTTTTAATGCAATCTTCAATATAAAAATATATTTTTAATTATTATAGTTGTAGTAAATAATAATTGTAGTTTGAAATTTCTTACTTGATGTGGCTGTTAATAATGAGATATTAGGTAATGCCTAAAATCATGTCATGTAAATCTTCTGAAAATCAATTTAAATATTCAAATTGCTAAAATCTTGGCATCTCCAAGTTTCAACCGTGTAAATCTTGGAAATTAATTAGATATCTCTTGGAACAATATTTGTGGAGTCATGAATGCATTTTTTAAAGTTAAATAAATTATATTAATTTTAAAGTATAATTTAAAAAAATCAAATTTGATTATATACTTTGAAAGTAATTTATAATACTATTAAAATTTTAATTGATTCAGATATGTAGGTAATTAGAATTATTGTTTATTATAAATTATTTTATTACTTTTAATATTTATTATTATTACTTATTTTGGCAGAAGAAAATTTTAAAAAAAAAATATGAAACAAGCTCATATGTGGTGGTAAATAACTCGAACCACTTGCCTAATATACCAAAGCTTAAACCCCTTTTTTGATCTGACCATTGTGGTTCATCGGCGCAAATTTTACCTGCCCACCATGGCTTGCCACCTCTAATGTCATTGGGAGATGGGTCCACATGCATAGCATAGGCAGCATAGGTGTAAATCCTGCCCATAAATATATAATAACATCAAGTTTTCTATCTCAAAATCAATTAGCAATAAGGTGTGATGATATTAATGTGAATGAGAAATTTTTAGGAAATTGATATTTTCACATTTCTATTAATATTTTCACGATGTTTCATTTTTTTATAAGAAGAGAACATGTAAAAATATCAAAAATATATATAAAAATAGTGCTACTCAATTTTTAATGTTGAGGAGGGAAAATAGAGCATATACTAATAGAATTTCAATGAAATTAATGAACTCCATTGCTAATATATGAAGGGTGTGAAGTGGTATTGGAGGAACAATAAAGAAAACCCAAGATATGTAGGAACGCTAGCTAAAGAATAATGCAGAATTTAGTGGCAAAAGGCTAGGGTTTATCCATACTTACCAATGATCAAACTTCTTTTTCCATGGAATCAATACATGCATGTTAACTCATCACCTAGCTATAAAGCTAATTTTATGAGAGAGTTAGAGAGAGAGATAGCAGTCGTAGACAAATGGAATACAAAATCAATGGCAGGCAGATACTCTTAAAATTAATTAAGTCCTAAGACTTATTTTTTCCAACTAATTAGTGATTGCTTGGATTGTCAAACTAAAAGCATATTACAAAATCTTGAGAAGACTATATATATATATATATATTACATGGAATATACCTCAAGACCCAAGTTTTATGCCAGTGTCACTGGCCTCGTATATTCAAAAGTAGGACATATAATTAAAAGAAAGGGGGAAAAAAGAAAAAAGAAAAAAGAAAAAAAAAGAACTTTATGCTTGGTAGAATCTGATATACATGGAAGAAGGTAGCTAGCTTTTACAAGCTTGTCCAGATAAAAAGAGCCATCTCCATGTCCATACGGAATGTGTAAAAAGTAAGCAGGCATAAAAAATAGGGGATATCCATGGCATAACCCTATAGCATATCCTATTTCCTCAATGGCATATTCCATCACTTTTCACTACGTACGGCCATGAAAGGCGAAAACCCTAGCTATATATAAAGCTCTTAATTTCCAGCTTCATGACTAACCAGCTATAGCTAGGGTTTCAATAAGCCAACCAGTAGTAGGGCATCTCTCCTGTTGGCAGTTGAGATATAATTAAGTATGATTAATTAAATTAATCGTCTGATTATCCGCCAAAGGAGAGTTGCCCTTCGACTGCTTCGGTTTAATAAAATTTAATTAAGAGGTTTTTTTAAGCAGCAGATTTCATGCAAAAGGTATGCATACAATTAATCATATAATAAAAACTGCATGCATATATATCGCATTTTTAGTTTTTAAGATATATATATATATATGTGTGTGTGTGTGTTAGCTAGCTCTTTTCTATTAGCTAATAGATTACTTTTACAATATCTATCTAGATTACTTTAAAAAATAAGTGTTAGGTTGCATGTACAATATCTAACTCATAAAAATAATTCATCATATCTCTACATATATACTTACAGTTGCATGTGAAGGTTTATAAAATAGAGTAAAATGTAGGGATCGGATAGCATGCAAGTAGTAGTAGCTAGTACTTTATTGATCGATAATGATACTTTAAATTTTCTGAAAATGGATGATTTGCATATTTTACTTCATATTGATCGATGCATCAAAGATGTTGATAATTTCTATTTTTACCAGCAACAATCTTGATACATCGATCATTATTATCAGTAAGATATTACAGTGAATGCATACAGTTTAATTCACTGAATTTACACATGCAAAGTTAATTCATTTTTCGTGTCTGTGTGAGATAAAAGCTCGGCGAGCTCGCACATCCCATGGGCAGCATACACAAGTCACCAACACAGTTTAATACATACGTTTATAACCCAAAAATTTAAGCCATCAAGAATTAATCTTCACCACATCGTGCATTTGAAGAGGTTTACCAGCCTGATTAGATTAATTAATCTTCTGTAGCTTTGATATCAGTTGTTGAGAGATAAACGAGAAACCAGTGCATCGCGTGCGTGCACACAAGTTTCTAATCAACATACATGTTTAGAACTTTATCTGACCCAAAAACTTAATTAAGTTATTAGACTTTGGATCCATTAATTATTACTCTGATGTGAGACTTTAACTTGCTTATGATACCGTAACATGTGTTCTATCTTTCATTTTGATTAAATACTAAGTACATCAGTGCATGTAGGTTATATATAGTTGAAGGCAGGGGCCGATTTATGGTCAGCTCATCTCCATTTCAAATAAATGGAGACTTTCAATTTCATGATTCAAATTTAAAATCATCTCTCTTGTTATGTTGTTGTCAAATTTCAACATATTTTAAATTTGGATCATAAAATAAAGTCTCCATTTATTTAAAATTGAGAGAATCCTTGTTCCTTTTCTAGTAGGCATCACATTCTACATACATTTTTGTTTCTTTTATCGAAAATGGCAAAAGAATTTTAGAATTGAATATCTAATATCTATATAAAATTTATTATAATAAGAATCTTATTTTTGTAATTTTAGCATAAAATGAAATAATGCCTTCATCGTATTTTACCACCGCTAGACTACTTAATATTTTAGGAAAAATTATGAAACAAAAATAAATTCTTCATATATTTGCAAATTAAATTTATAAAAAGAAGACTCGAACGAAGGTAATATTTAAAGGAGACTTACTATGGAACGAAGTAATATAAACATTGTACAAGTAAAATAATTTCATAAGAATTTCAAAATGTTAAAAAAAATCTTCTGAATAATGATTTTTATGTCTGCATTAAACACCAATTTTATTTATAAAAGTACTAAATATATAGTATAATTTCTTCTTTAGTAAAATCCAGTTATGGCAGTAGCCATAGCCGGGGTGGATCCGCCCCTGGTCGAAGGACAGCTAGAGATGGCAACATGCTTTCACATTCACTTGTCAGGATTATTTTTTGACCGAATGATACTTCTGTCTCTCTAAGTTATTACCCATTTTTAAAGTCATTCTTAAAATTTATTTTTCGTCAATTAAATTCTTAAAGTGACGTTTTTTTGGCATTTTCGTTCTTTCTATCCGACTTGACCCCAACCCGACCTATTTTGATCAAATTTTTACTCAACCCGACCCAGTTTGACTCAATTCCATTTTTAAATATTTTAAAATAAAATATATTTTAAAATAAATTATTATTTTTAATATAATTTTAAAATAATAATTATATTTAATATTTTAAAATAAAATAATTATTTTAAAATAATTTTTTATATTTAAAAATAAATATTACTTTTCAAATAATAACTATATTTAATATTTTAAAATAAAATAATTATTATTTTAAAAGAAATTATTTTTTAAAAAAAAGAAGCAAATAATAATTAAATTTAATATTTGAAATAAAATATTTTTAAAAATAATAATAATTTTTAATATTTTAAAATAAAATATACGATGTGATTTTAATGTAAAAAATAAATAAATCAAAATTGGTGTGGTGCGTACTGATATTCGTTGTTGAACATTGGTGTGCCGCACTGCTCTGAACCAATTGCATGAAGCATTGGTGTACCGCTTTTGAATGAATTTATTATATGTACATATATTAAAATATTGAAAAATATTGGTGGGTTTGGAATCAAATTGGAAGGCTATTTATTATGTTACTTATTAAGTTATACTATATGATGATGGATGGTTAAGATATTTGCATGTTTTAAGTTATGCAAATTCTTAAATTTTATTTTAATGTTTTTGAAATTAATTTAATTTTATAATTATTTGTTGATACAGTCGGAATGAACCGTCTACTATAATGTAATTTTGGTATAACATTTTTATGAACATGTGAGAAAGATCATGTAAAAATATCAATTTTCATGATGATAGGATAATGAAATTGTAATGACAAAATTGGTATCATTTTATACTAGTATCAATAAAATAAAAATAGAGAACTCATTTTGTGGAATAATACAATTTAAAAAGTTGGACTATATTTGTGGAAAAATACTAGTATTATCAGTACCATGTTTTGTATCCAATATTCTCCAATTTATCAAGTTCAATAGAAAGGAAATGATGTAATAGTACAAGTAAATCCCAAAAACTTAACCTGCGTCTTATACTTGAAGCCAATAATATTAAAAGAATACTAATTAAAAATAAAACAAGAAAAAGAGGGCTTTTTCTGTTCACTCAATAGAAGGTAATCAAGCTGTAAATGAGCAATTATTAACTCAACAATACTATATATACACGAATCATTAAGTTGTGACAGGCTGACAGCTATAAAGAAGAAAAGTTTCTTGTAAGAGGACGGCTAATTTTGCTACCCATACATACATACTCTTTGGAAATCAATGGAGTATTAGAAATTTTTTGACATTTTGTGGGTAGCCTCATCCTCATTCACTCCGTTCATATTCTTAAAATTAATTTTGTGTCCCTATTTTTCCTGTATCCCTTGTGTTTTTTATTCACTCCATTCCTAAATAAGTGACGTTTTGGAAGAAAAAATTTATTCCGAATTATTTGTCGTTTATAATTTTTTAAGAGAATAAATTATTTACTTTTCTATATCACCCTTACCTTCTCTCATGGAATTTTACACATATTTTAACTATTAAATGATAGTATTAAATAACTTTCTTAATCTCATGCCAAAAAAACCTTAAACTATAATTTATTTTTTGGAATGGAGATCTTAAATTCTCGATTAACTCGACATTTTATTTAATTTTAGAATTAATTGATGTTAAGTAAGAAGCTAGGTGTCAAACATTTAAGTGGGGACAAAAGATTTGCTCTAAAAATTAACGGTTGGTGTGGGGAGAATGGTATTATGACAAAAAGAGGAAGACGACTCGGCACGTTGAGTCTTCCAATGATGGAACACTTGACATAAATGACAAATATATAGATATCACATTCAATTTGAAAATGACTTGTGTGAGCAAAAGTTTGAAAAGCTTGCTATATAATGGGGTGTCCTATACTATTGTTGTCTAGATGTGAGAGAAATTTACCAGGCTCCAGCAAGCTGGAAACTCTGAACCATTCATTCATCAGGATTATTAGCTTATGGCCTGCATAGGGTGATAGTGCCGGCCACTAGAAAAGCTCATCATCTTGCCTTTTCCAACTTGTTTTCTGATTGACGTGTCGACTAGTTTTGTAAACACATGGGGATAAAAATGAAAGAAATATACACTAATGAAATTTCCTTGGGTTTACAAATTTTGTAAGTAGAACTTTTTGTGGAACGGAAAGAAATAAGAATGAAATTTAAGTTGCTCTGGACCATAGAAACAGCTGTTTCTTAACTGCTCATTTCGGGTACAAAATAGCATGAACAATTATAATGATTTACCAACTAGAAGAAGAAGAAAAATGCATAGATTGGTCATCATTCTGGGGTAAATTTATCAAATGGTTTCTTTGGAAAAGATGTTGGAGGCATGAAAATATACCAACTCTAATTTTATATCATTTCTTATTAAAAAAAAAGAAATTATGTATTTCATAAAAGAAAGGGTCAAAGGAGTGTATTAGACCATTTCCTGAATGCTACCGTCAGACAGACTTGTCTAAAACTCAAACGTGATGACACTTCCACATTTCTCTGCGCTAAAAAATTCAAAAGAACATATAGAGCAGATTTGGTGATGCTAGCAAGAAAGGAAACTCAAATAAAGAAAAGTCATGTGTAGAGTAAGTACAGAAGAAGAAAAAATGCAATCACCTTGCATTGGAGAAGCCTCGGCCTGCTTTCATGGTTGCTGCCCAAATCCCTTTCTTGGCCTGCCTCAGCCTCAAAGTTCCACCACAAACAGCACAACCACGTCGCGGCATGCATTTTCGGCTTCCACAACTTCCTCCCTCTATCCAAATGCCCAATTCACTAACCATGAATCTCTCCCATCAATGGCAGAACTATTTTCAGATTTCACTAAAGCATACCCACAATACTTGCAAACTTATCAAGCTGATCAAATTCGAGCCCGAGAATATTATCATCTTTCCCTTTCAAACCATGTATGCCTTGATTACATTGGACATGGCCTATTTTCTTACTGTCAGCAACAAAGTCATTACTCTGCAGCTTCAATTGCCTCTACATCATCATCACCTCCTCCAAGCCAGAACTTTACTACTTCTAATGTACCCTTCTTTAATATTTTAAATAAGTCGGTGAATTTGTATTCCCAGATATTATATGGAGGCCAAGAATCAACATTTGACTCCATTATCCGGAAAAGAATCATGAGCTTTATGAACATCTCTGAAGATGATTATTCCATGGTGTTCACTGCCAACCAATCATCTGCTTTTAAACTTTTAGCAGATTCTTATCCTTTCCGGTCTAATCGAGAACTTCTCACTGTCTATGATCATGATAATGAGGCCGTAGAGACAATGATTGATTGGTCGAAAAAGAAAGGTGCCCAAGTAATGGCAGCTGAGTTCTCATGGCCTAAAATGAGGGTCCAGTCCAAAAAACTCAGGAAGATTGTAGAGAGTAAAAGGAAGAACAGAAAAAGGGGATTATTTGTTTTCCCCCTCCAATCTAAGATGACTGGAGCGCGATATTCATATCTATGGATGAGCATTGCACAAGAAAATGGGTGGCATGTCTTGCTTGACGCTTCTGCATTAGGAGCTAAGGACATGGAGACCTTAGGCCTTTCTCTGTTTAAGCCAGATTTTCTCTTTTGCTCGTTTTACAAAATTTTTGGGGAAAACCCATCTGGGTTTGGCTGCCTGTTTGTGAAAAAATCCAGTGCTTCGGTGTTGAACAATTACACCACCAAAAGTATAGGGATTGTTAGTCTTTTGCCTGTTACAAGACCACCCAATTCAGACTTAGAAACTGAACAACAATCTTCAATATCTGAATCAAAGAAAGATGGCTTAGCTGTGCCAAGTTCATCCTCAAGCTCAGTATCCGTTCAGCAGATTGAAAAAACCTACAAGTCGCGAGAAATACTAGAATCCAAAGAAAAACAAAAGCAAGTAGCAGTCTCTGAAATTGTTGAATTAGATAAGCCCCACAAAACAGGCCAATCTGGAATCAAAGAAGCCAGTGGTAGTGAGATTGAATTTAGAGGCTTAGATCATGCAGATTCATTGGGCCTGATACTGATCAGTAGCAGAGCAAGGTACCTAGTCAACTGGTTGGTAAACGCCCTGATGAGTCTTCAACATCCACATTCAGAAAATGCACTTCCCTTAGTTACAATATATGGACCAAAGGTAAGATTTGAGCGAGGACCAGCCATGGCCTTCAATATGTTTGACTGGAAAGGAGAAAAGGTTAACCCTGCACTTGTACAGAAACTAGCTGATAGGAACAACATTTCTCTTAGTTGTGGATTTTTAAAAAACATTTGCTTCTCAGACAAGCATGATGCAGAGAGAAATTTAACTCCCGAGCACAAGCAAACATTGAGAAATAAAAAGGAGAAAGTTGATTTAGGTATATCCGTGATAACAGCTTCACTTGGGTTCTTGACAAACTTTGAAGACATTTACAGGCTCTGGGCATTTGCTTCCAAGTTCCTGGATGCAGACTTTGTGGAGAAAGAGAGATGGAGATACATGGCTCTAAATCAAACCACGGTTGAGGTGTAGGCTATGCTTATTTTTTCATTATTTAAATATAATTGGTGTGTTTATTTATTTTGAGAATTCAATTAATGTTTTACCTATCAATGGCCTTGACAGACATTTTGATTTAAGAGATCATTCTGTACATATGAGACTGATCAAATAACATAGTTTCACCCATTAATAAGGTTTTGTCCTCTATGGTTATCAAGGTCTATAATTTGATCAAAACTCAAAAGAGAGAAATTTTTTCCTCATCTTGTCCAAGTGTTGATACTACCACATATTGCTCCTTAAACTGGCTAGCTTCCTGTTTCTGAATCCTCTGTTCTGAATGTAACTTTATCCACCAATTCTGAGTAGTATATACTCCTCCTATATTTGAGATAAGGTTTCAAATCTTCTTCTACCCATAAAATGTACTTGATTGTCCAACAATGCATAATCGAAAAGTTAAGCACTCGTAGACCAGTTTGACCCCCAACTCTCAACTCAAGATCACAAAAATCAAATTCTCATGTGGGGACCTTACATCCCACATAGTTTGGTGCCAAATTATTTGACTCAGAAATCTTACAATCATTTACTGTAAATAAATGTTGAGTAAAATAGGGAGACACCTCCTCTAGATAATCATAATAGCACTCACCTCCCTCTAGTTTCTTAAGAATGCAGTTAAGATACTCAAAATTTTTAGAAATATTTAAATAGATAAAGTTACATATTTACCATTGTATTTTATCAAATTTTAATTACTAAATAATATATATGTGTGTGTGTTTAATTATCCTTTTTTTAATACAATACATTTTAATTATAGTTTTATTTGTAATTAAAACTATCTCATTTAAATTGTTGGTAACTTATAAAAAACTAATTTAGTTTAATTAACACATATTTTTGGATAAGTGATACAAATATTAAAAAAAAAATTAAATTAAATTATTAATGAAGCTATTCTAATTAGAGTGATTGAGTATATTGATACTTTTAGTTTTGGTGCTTAACAACAAAAAATATTATTTGAATTTTAGTTTCATATTATAATTTTTATATGTTAAATTTTATTGAGTATATATAAAAATTGGGATGTTTATGATTTTGATTACATTTTTTTAGTATATAGTTGACGTTGTTTTTATGAAATGTTAAATAAAAAATATAATTATATTTATTACTACCTCTATCTTGTAAAAAAATTCTTTTAATATATTTTCCTTTTTTTAGTAACAACATTTGTCATTTTTTTGTAAATAATTATGTTTTAAGTGTGACTTATTTTAGTTTAATATATGAAAAAATAATTAATATAATTTTTAATACTTTTTTATATGAGTAATAAGATTCGTTTAAATTGTAATAATAAGTTTGTTTTACGTAAATTTTAATATTTGAAAAAATTATTATTATTTTATTGCGTTAATTTGTAATTTTATGGTTATTAACGTTATGACGCCTCAAAATAGATACAACACTCATTCCGGAATTCCAAATACAAATACATGTAGATGTAAAGCAAACTACAACTTCAATAATACAATTGTCGTGCAAAATACTTACAACACACATATCATGAGTTTAAATACAAATATTATCTTCAGCATAATATCCACACTAAAATAAGTCATCATTCTGATTATTCAAACACTATTTTACAAAAATAGTGAGGATCGCTAAAATATCTTTCTGTAACCATCACTCCATACCCCGACTAGATCCTCGCTTGCATTTCTCACCTCCCGAGAAGAAAAATGGAACAAAAAAAAAAAAATGGTGAATTTCAACTAAATTTCAAAGAAAGAATATTATGACTAAGATAATATACAACAAATTATCATTAGTTTTCACGGGGAAAAATCGATAAAATATAATGTACAACAAGTTTTAGATCAACAACCTGAACGGAAACAACAATCCATTGAAAGTCAAGAGAGAATGAGTTCTACTATCTTCTAAAATTTAAAAGTCTATCATCAATATTTTATCCTCAGTAACATCAATCAATATACATCTTTAATCAAATATTCATCTCAGACTATGCGCCAAAGATATTCATTCATATCACCAATCGCCTAATATATTCATTTCAAACACGTGTTTCATCTTTTCACTACGGGCCAAAGATATTCATCGCTTAATCATTCATCTTTGCACTACGTGCCAAAGATATTCAAAGAATATCATCAATTAGGGGTGAGGATGATGAAAAATATTTTTTAAAAGAAAACGAATTCAACGGAGATGAATGACAAATATTAGGGATTCAGTATAACAAGTTTATCCAAGATCAATAATACTTCATAAATACCAATTCACAAGTAGAATTCAAAATAAAGATCAAAATATGGATACAATCAAAGATAAGAATCATAATGTACATCTTGGACAAAAAGGAAAATTTTATTTTTCTATTGAATAACGCCAGATTCGTGAATAGTCAGATACGTGAATAAGAATCTCTGACACAAAAAGTTTCAAATTTGATAAAAAGTATAAACCAATATTTTGGCATAATGATATCGAAAGAAATAATATCATTTACGAAAAAAATAACATTCCTTACCTCAAAATAACCAAGACTTCCGATCGAAATATTGGATAGAAGTTAGAAGGAAACTTGTATTCTAACAAAGAACTCTCAAAGTATATAAATACTCACAAAAATACGCCGATAATCTAGAGAGAAAGAAAACTTGTTTACGGTGTGATTTTAATTTTAACCCAAGCGTCTCATTTATAGGTGAAACGATAGAACGCCTATGGGAGAGCACTAAAATAATAAAATATATAATTTCTTTTTCTTTCTTCCACGCATGTGCTAAGTTGCAAATCTAGACCAGCCACCTTTGAACCAATTTCCTGCAACCCATGTGTATTCAACACAAGTGGGTCCCACCCATATTTTAATAAAAATTATTTTATTTTCCAAAACTTCAGTAATTCATAGAAAATAGCCCGTTTATCAGAAAAATATGAATTTTATGTCCATTCTGCATGAAATTGAATTCTCTTCAACTTTACAGAATTAATGTTTTCCAAATTCTAAACCGAAAATATCCGAAATTCACAAACGGGTGATTTTTAATACCTCCCTTCCGACAAAATACTGATAAAACACCTCAATATTAATTCCTTCATTTATAACCACATAAATAAATCTATCATTTATATTCACATCAAATAAATATTTTCTTATCATATAAATCAATAATTAATTATTCACAAATAATATTACAGAATCACAATTATGACAACCAGGCCGTTCCCAGAAAAGAGGGGGCTTTCCAATAAGGATTTCTCTTTACTGGCGAGCAATTAGGTGACCAAACCTCTCCTTGACAGAACTTTCTAGACATTGCCAATAATGTTATCTAATAATATTATTCAAATAATATGAATTATTGATCTGATAATGGGAAATACTGTAAAGTGATAATTATTGAAACAACAATAATATAAAATATCAACACAACAATTATTGAATCAATAAAATAAAATATTGAACATTAACTCATCGTAATAATTATCGAGTAGGCCTTCACGCATTTAATCAATAATTCAACAATATCAGGTAATACCTGCAGTGCCATGCTCACGTACCACGATATTATCGTATTTTAACCACCGTGTATTCTAATGTTGTTAATCGGTAGAATAATTACGTCGTTATTTATAAAAACTCATACTTTGTCATTTTCTTCATCCAACAGTTATTCCGTTATGGGGCCCACAATTGACTGCGCCGTCGTACGTAGATTCCTGACAAAAATAATATTTTACAACTAAACGAATATTCCCCGACAAAATGAATATTTTATAACCACTTGCTTATTTTGCAAAATTTTCATATTTCACCCATATCCAAAGCATTATATCAAATTAATACCTTATTAATTTAGAATAATGAATAGAGGAAAATTCACTTTTATTTATAATAAGTTGGGGTCTTACAACCTCTCCTCCTTATAAAATTTCGTCCTCGAAATTGACGTACGTACTTGGTGTTTCGAACAGGTAAGGGTACCTTGCTTTCATTTCTGATTCTAACTCCCAGGTCATTTCCTCAATAGCAAGGTTCCTCCACAAAACCTTAACTTGTGGTATAACCTTGGTGCGTAGGACATGCTTTTTCCTATCCAAGATCTTAACAGGTACCTCCTCGTACGTTAAATCTTCGGCTATCTCGTCTAGTTCTAACTCAATAATATGGTTCGGGTCTTTCACATATTTACGAAGCATAGATATGTGAAAAACATTATGAACACGAGACATGTTTGGAGGTAATGCGAGTCTATAGGCCACATTTTCTATTCGGTCAAGAATCTCAAATGGACCAACAAATCGTGGATTGAGCTTTCCTCTCTTTCCAAATCTTGTAACTCCCTTCCATGGAGCAACACGTAACAATACATGATCCCCAATATTAAATTCCACGTCCTTTCGATGAAGATCATCATAACTCTTTTGTCGATCTTGTGAGGTTTGAATACGTTGTCGAATCATTTGGATCTTTTCTCGTAGTCAAATGCATTTAATTTCGGTCCCAACAACGTTGCTTCTCCCACCTCGCCCCAAAGATTTGGAGAATGACACTTTCGCTCCATACAACGCCTCAAATGGAGTCATGCGTTTATACTTGCTTGATAATCGTTGTTGTTGTAGGAGAATTCCACCAAGGGCAAGTACTTATCCCGACTTCCTTTGAAATCTAGAGCATGAGTCTTAATAGATCTTCAAGGGTTTAAATAGTCTCTCTCGATTGTCTCGTCTGTTTGAGGATGGTATGCCGAATCGAATCAGAATCTGCGTGCCCATAGCTTTTTCGCAAGCTAACCCAAAATCTAGAAGTGAATCTTGGGTCACGATCCGAAACTATGGATACTGGCATGCCATGCAATCTCACAATCTCATTCACGTACATACGAGCAAGACGTTCAAGGGAATAAGTTTCTCATATCGGCAAGAAATGGGCAGACTTGGTTAATCTATCAACAATAACCCAAATAGCATCTATGCCTTAAGAAACTTTGGGAAGACCTATAACGAAATCCATGGTAATGTGTTCCCACTTCTATTCTGGAATCTCAAGTGGTTACAATGGACCCTTTGGCACTTGATGCTCCGCCTTTACACGTTGACAGGTTAAACACCTCGAGATAAACTCCACGATCTCTCTCTTCATATTATTCCACCAAAATGTATGTCGAATATCATGATACATTTTGGTACTCCCAGGATGGATTGCAAACGGTGTGTTGTGTGCCTCCATCATGATTCTATGCTTCAAATCAGAGTCGTTAGGAACACAAAGTCTGCAGTTGAATCTAAGTATTCCTTCTTCATCGATTCTCGCTTCTGGAATAGCTCCTTCTTGCACTTTCTTCTTTATACGTAGCAGCTTTAACTTTATCGATTAAAGTCGGCTCTACTCGTATATTCGTCATCATCATGTGGGTCCCTGGAGTCTTTAATTCTACTTCCATCCTTTGCAAGTCATACAGAATGGGCCTTTCAGATTCGACAATATCGACTCAGCATCGTGATATGATCTTCTACTCAACGCGCCACCACTATGTTCACTTTTCCAAGATGATATCAATAGTGTGATCATAATCTTTCAATAGTTCAAGCCAACGTCGTTGTCGCACGTTGAGTTCTTTTGGGTGAAGAAATATTTGAGGCTTTTATGGTCCGTATAAATCTCCACTTTCTCCCCATACAAGTAGTGTCTCCAAATTTTCAACGCGAATACGACTGCTGCCAACTCCAGATCATGAGTAGGATAATTCCTCTCACATTCTTTGAGTTATCGTGAGGCATAGGCTATGAATTTCCCATGTTTCATGAGAACACATCCTAACCCTTTGCCTGAAGCATCGCTGTAGATAACAAATCCATCCGTACCAGATGGTATTGCCAAAACAGGTGTCGAAATGAGTCTCCTCTTGAGCTTTTGGTAACTCTTCTCGCATTCCTAGCTCCATATGAATTTTATATCTTTCCGAGTCAGCTGAGTTAACGGAGTAGTGATTCGAGAAAATCCTTCCATGAATCTCCGATAATAACCAAATTAAGCCCGTAAAGTCACAGACTTTGGCCACCGACTTTGCTGTTCTTCTAACTTTCAGATTGCTTCTTTTAAATAAAATGAAAGATTTAAAACTCACACCCGCATCCTCGTCCCAGATCAATATGATGTCTGGACAACCTTCCTCTCATACCAGTAATAATAATACTTATACTGATAATGAAGAAGAAGATTCCGATTTTTCCCCTATTAATATTTTTGAAATCTAGAATAATTTTCAGGAAATGCAAAATATTAATAAAACTACTTATAGCCGAAAGCCTATTAATAGAATGGCTTTATCTGGACCTAGTAGGTACTACTACCCCAGACCTACTCCTCAGGATATTCTGTATGAAGAAGACTTTCTTCATTCCCAGAAGTCTTATTATGGTAAAACCATCTATGAATGGAATATCGATGGTAAGACAGAATATCAAATTTTTGAAATCATCCATCATATTTTGATGTATGCAACGATACCGCAAGCAGAATGAAAACACGACCCATCGATCTGCTCGTTTCTTAGTAAATGGTTTTACTGGCATTCTTAAAGGATGGTGGGATAATGTACTCTCTGATAACGAAAGAACTAAAATCCTTCAATCCTATAAGAATGATACTAACCCTATTACTAAACTTGAAACCGTAAAGAAGATGCTTGTTACACCTTAGTTCAAGCTTATCGCTCATCATTTTGTAGGACCGTGATGATCAATACCGATAAGTAGAGAACTCTTACAGAACCTTCGTTGCCATCCTTAACCCATTTCAGATGGTATAAAGATGTCTTTTTAATGAAAGTCATGCAAAGAGCAAATGCTAACAGTGAACATTGGAAAGCCAAATTTGTACGGACTCTACTTTCTTTCTTTGAAAAAGTCCGTAAAAACTAAGAGATAAACATGACCCAGTATTAGTATCCCTTTATGATCAAAGATTCTTATGGTCATCTTATTTCATTAATTATCGAAGAAGGATTGTCATTATGTAATGATATGAAACTTCAACAATTAATGAAAAAACAGAATCTTACTAAAAGACATGAGATAGGAGAATTTTGCGATCATTTCTTTTATGACACAAAATTACAGTATCCCCATAAGTCTAAGAAACAGCAAAGTTCTAGACCCTCTAAATCTTACCGAAAACGCTCTTCTAAGAAACCTTCTAAAACCAAAACCCCTGAAAAATCTTCCAGGAAAAAAAAGAGTAACAGAAAAAAAGATAAATCTAAAATTCAATGTTATAAATGTGGAAAAACAGGACATTTTGCTAATAAATGCAATTCAAAATTAAAACAAAACTTAATGAATTATCCTTGATGAGGATATCCAACAAAGAAATTCTTAATTGTTTGTCTAATAACTATTCGAGTCCAAATTTCAAAAAATGATTTAGTAGAAGTCTATTCGTAAATCGATAATAATTCGACAATGAACAATGTCAAACTCAGATTATTAATAAGCGTAATCTACCATCAAGCTAATTACTAGAAAGCTATCGTCGAGATGAATGATTTAGATATTGGAGGTCCTAGTATTAATGTCTTAATCGACCACCAAAATCCCTTCTCGACTCAAGCCGATCAAATTAAAGACCCGTAAATTAAATTAAAATTTTTAGAAATCGTTATAAAACTCAAAAGGATGAAAATACTCTTCCCATTAATCAAGACAAGATGAAAGAGGTTATGAAACGTATTCATGGCGTTTCTACCATCGAGAAGCCTACTACTATTCAGGATCTAAAATGAAATAAATATTTTAAAATCAAATAAAACATTTACGAATAGTAATATTACTATTTTTCAAGATTTAAACAATATTAAAAACCAGTTAAATCAAAAAACAGGATAATTCAGATCCTCCAAATGCGGCTGAATCTTCCGATAAACCGTAATCTTCCGAACAATATTTAATGCTTATGAATCAAGTAGTTTTCGAAATGGTATATTAGAATTACTTTTATTATCAAACCAGATTTTATTATTAAAGACGCCATTGTTCTCTTGTTGATAGTGTAGCCGATATGAACTCGTATTCAAGAAGGATTAATTCCTACCAAGTACTTCCAGAAGACCACTCAATCTCTAACTAGTGCAAGCGGTAATACTATGAATATTAAGTATAAAATTCTTGAAGCCTTAATCTGTAATCAAGGTCTCTGTTTACCTACCTCTTTTGTTCTTATCCGTAATATGAATCAAAGTATCATTCTAGGCACCCCCTTTTTATACCTTTTAATGCCTATTTCAAAAATTGATACTTTAGGAATTCATACAACTCTTAATAATAGACATATTGTTTTTGAATTTATTACAGAACCTTACACTAAAGAATTAAATCAAGTCAAAAACATGATTTATTCTAAAGAAAAACAAATCAATTTTATTCAAAAAGAAATAAAATTTCTTACTACAGAACAGAGAATTTTACAACCTTCTCCACAGGAAAAAATAAAATTAATCCATAAAACTCTTCAAACTGAAATCTATAGTGATGTCCCAAATGCCTTCTGGAACAGGAAGAAACATATTATTTCTCTTCCTTATATCCCTAATTTTAATGAGAAAAATATTCCTACCAAATCTGGACCCAGCCAGATGAAGAAAGAATATTAACTCCTTTGTAAAACTGAAATTGAGTCCCTTCAACAAAAAAAATTAATAAAACCCAGTACCACTCCCTGGAGCTGTAATGCTTTTTATGTCAATAAAAATTCAAAAATTGAACGAGGAACTCCACGACTCGTCATCAACTATAAACCTCTTAATAAAGCCCTTCAATGGATTAGATATCTAATTCCGAATAAAAAGGATCTTCTTGACCGTCTTCATGATGCCACTATTTTCTCTAAATTTGATATGAAATCAGGATTTTGGCAAATTCAAATTAAAGAACAGGATACTTATAAAACTTCTTTTACAGTACCTTTTGGTCACTATGAATGGAATGTTCTTCCATTTAGAGTAAAAAATGGACCTTCAGAATTCCAGCACATCATGAATGATATTTTTAATCCCTTTACTAAATTTATTATCTGTTACATTGATGATGTTTTAATTTTCTCTTCATCCATTGAACAACATACTTGTGTTACCCGATATGTATTGCTTGAACAGAATCATTCTTTGGCAGAGTATAAGATGATAAAGCTGGAGTCTGAGCTGAAAAAAGAAACAACTGAACGAGTGAGAGTGAGTGAGGCATGGGTAAAAGCCGCACGACGCATTGATATTGTGGAAAGAGATGTCCAGTCTAAGAAGGCTAAAATAGATGATATATATTTCTCTTTTTGGACAGCAATTGGGAGAACCCAATATCGAGTTTTGAATTACCCTGTACAGAGCGGTCAACCTCAATTAAATATGGATCGAAGATTGATGATTCAGATCATGAATCAGGAGTACGACGAAGCAGTTAAGGGTAGAATATGCCCTATAGAAAAGTATATTCCAACGGTAGTGATGACACCAAATCTCGCCCTGCAAGTCAAAGCCGGGTAGTTCAGTTGGAGAGCGGTTGTCATGACTTCCCAACAAGTGAGGAACCCAAATGAAGTTATCACGGGAGATGAGCAATGAAGAAATCATGATGACCAGGGAGATAGAATCTGAAATGACAGCAAGGTATTCTCAACTCTTCGAAATACCAGGTACGTAAATTTCGGGGACGAAATTTCATAAGGAGGGGAGGTTGAAAGACCCCAACTTTTTAATGAATAAAATTGAATTTTCTCTATTTATTATTGTGAATAATAAGGTGTTAATTTGATATAATGCTTTGGTTATAGGTGAAATGTGCAAAATTTTTAAAACAAGCAAGTGGTTATAAAATATTCATTGTTGTCGGGGAATATTTGTTTGGTCGTGGAATATTCTTTCCGCTTTGGGAATATTCATAACGACTGCAAAACCATTTGTGGGCCCCATAATGTAATAATTGTCGGATGAAGAAAACGATAAAATTTGAGTTTTTATAAATAACGACGTAATCGTTATCAATTAATTAATCGTTGGATTACCCGGTGGTTAAAATCTGAAGAATACACGCGTGGTTGAACAAGAGCATACCTGCGGTTTTGCACAAGATTATTGAATTATTGATTCTTTCGTGAAGCATAAGGCACTACTCAATAATTGTTACAAGTAATTATTATTCAATATTTTATTTTATTGATTCAATAATTCTTTGATTGATATTTTATATTATTGTTGTTTCAATAATCGTCAACGCACAAGATATTTCCATTATCGGATCAATAATTCATATTATTTGAATAATATTATTAGATAACATTATTGGCAATGTCTAGAAAGTTCTATCAAGGAGAGGTTTAGTCACCTAATTGCGGCGTCAAGAAGAGGAGAAATCCTTATTGAAAGCCCCTCTTTCTCGAAGCGGCCAGTTATCATAATTGTGATTCGTAATATTATTTGTGAATAATTAATTATTGATTTATATGATAAGGAAATATTTATTTGATGTGGATATAAATGATGGATTTATTTATGTGGTTATAAATGAAGGAATTAATGTTGAGGTGTTTTATCAAGATTTTGTCGATTGGAGGTATTAAAATATCAAATCCTGTTCTTAAAGTTCTATCATGCGTGAGTTATAATTTTAATCGACCGTTGGATCGTTGTGATTTTGGATATGTTATACATATATAAGTTGAGTATATATCCACAAATTTTGAACCATTAAAATTAACGCATGATTTGTTATGAATTTTAAAAGGTGTTAAAAATCATCTCATTTATGGATTTTGGATATTTTCATTCGGAATTTGGAAAACCGAAAAGCTACAAAGTTGTAGAGAATTCGATTTCGTGTGGAATGGACATAAAATTCATATTTTTCTGATAAACGAACTATTTTCTATGAATTACTGAAGTTTGGAAAAATAAAATGAATTTTATTAAAATTGGGTGGGACCCACTTTTGTCTTCAACATGTGGGCTGCAAATTTGGTTTTAAGAATTGGCATGCTGGTCTTGGATGGCTGGCATTCGTAAAGAAAAAGAAAAAAAATAATATTTTATTATTTTAGTCTCTTTTGGCGTTCTAGCATTTTCCTATAAATAGGCGGTTAAGTTAGAATTGAAAATCACACCAGAAACATAAGTTTTCTCTCTCTATATTATCAAGCATATTTTTGTGAGTATTTAGATACTTTGAGAGTTGCTATTCGGTACAAATTTCTTTCATCCGATATTCCAATCAGAAGTACTGCTCTTTTGAGTTAATAAGAGTGTAGCTAGGTCGAGCGGGGGTAACAGGGGAATAGAACGGTGGTTATCATTTAGTAGTTATATTTGGTGAATCAAATAGGGTGAGGCGAACCCAACGTTGGAAGGGTGTTTTGCCACTATCATACAAAATGTCTAAAGACATACAACCTCGTGTCATCATAAGACAGGGTTGTGCACATCCACTTACTGAGTATATCTACGATCACTACCTATATGATCATGAAGTTTATTTGAAGTATAATTCTCAATTAGAGACAGTAGAGATAATTATATGTCAAGAGAAGACTCACCATTGGAAAGAATATGATAGTAATCTTCTCGTTTTTCTTTGGGGTCTATTGGGTCAACCAAGGATAATTCTATGGGTATATGATATCTATCATAACCTAGACGCATGGCCTCCCATGTACGAAGGTTTTCTTGAGCACTTCCCAAAGATTTTAATTTCTAAAATAATTTTTGATTATACCTTTATGTAAGGTGCCATTGTGACGTGCTGTCCAAGGTTGGGATGAGAGTCACAGTTGGTATATATTTGTATCAAAACTCACAGCATATGTGTTGTTGTATTTTGCACGACAATTGTTGTAATAAAGTTGTAGTTATTTTCGGTACCATGTAATTGGCGACACAGAATAGGTTGGATGGACTGGACCTGTTTTGGGGCGTCACAATGTTGATTTCATAAATTAATAAAAGAGAACCACTTATCTTTTATGCGTAGGATCTGCCTCCTTATCTTAGTAAGCCGACACGGAGATAGATTAATTGTGTTGGTGATTTTTCGAACAGAATTTTTCTTGCCCACAGACGGCACCAATGTTAACGCCAAATTTTGTACACATAACGAAATCACCAAAACCGCATACCAAAACAACGATAACGGTTGCTGGAATAATTAATTGTATTGTTGTGAAATCAAATTCACGAAATACACATAAATAAACATACACACATTGTTGTAAGAAATATAAAATATGAACACAATAATTTACATGGGAACCCAATTGGAAAAAAACCACACAGAGAGATAAGAAATTCATTACAAAATAATAATGTGAGTACAAATTATTTATTTGTGATATGTCCCCAAACCCTGTCTTATTGATGTATTTATAGATGTCATGTCCACCCGATTCCAATTAGAAATAGAAGTCCTTTTTAGAATCATCTTATAACTGTAATTAATTACTGATCGATTCCTTCCCAAATTAGATCTTCTTATCCCACTAAATAAGAAAACACTAATAAGGACTCTCCCACTGTTTGAGCAAGCTGTCAAAATAAATGTATATGGGTCAATACCAAATCCCGATCCATTAAATAAATTAGGTTACGCCTTAGCTAGACCAAAATAATTACATCCCAATATCAACCAAAATTCTTATCATCATTGATACAACAGGCTAATCATATTTTTGAATTCAAAAAAATCTAAATTTCCCAATAAGCAACAAGAACACTGTTGAGAAATGGATGGAATATGAATGAGAAATTGATGGCTGGCTTTATGAAGGCTTAATGGACATCAATGATGGAATTAATTCCATTTACTGATGATTAATTCCATGCTGGATATATGGTCGTTTCTCACTCAACTCTTGAGATAATATTATCCTTCTCCTAGAAAGAACAAAATATAGTGGGAAAAAAATAGTTTAGGCATTCGTATTTGTTCTTCCTTCCTGCTCGGTGATAATCTTCCTACACACGGTCGAGTTTGCTTTAGAGCATTGTTGTATCCTGGGAGACAATTTGTCCTGCCATGGCCAAATATTGTCTTAAGGAAATTGTTCTTACAGTCCTCAAAACTGCAATCTTCTAGTCTGTTCAACATCCATTGTATTAAGGTTAACATATTTTTTTTATGGGTTTTACTTTAATATCAATATAGAATTCTTTTCCGAATTTTATTGTATTTCTGCTTCTGCAAAAAGATTATTACTAATGTGGCTAACAATCTTAAGACATTATTTCTTTGGTTTTGTTTAATCTTTTATTAAGTTACAGATTATACATTTGCTTTGGAATACCTTGACTTGGTTTTCTTATTTGGACTGTTCTTGGTCAATACTCACTTGGACCGTTCTGGGATAAATAAATAAGAATATGTTTCCTATTCAAAATAGTTTGGTGTTTGTTGTTTTTTGTTTTGAGATTAACTTAGTCTGTTTGTAATTTCAGAATGAATATTCCTGAGAATAAAATTGTTCCAACTGGTCCACAGAACAATCCATGTTCTGGTTCACAGAATGACACCGATGGACAGAACGTATCTGGTTCACAAAACATTGGTTCTGGTCCTATATACGGGTCTGGTTTCCAGATTGCGGCTCCCCGCCAAACCATACCTTTCAGTCACAGCGAAAAGTCAGAAAAAATCACTGGTGTGAATTTTAAGACTTGGCAACAGAAGATGTTATTTTACCTTACTATGCTGAATTTGGCTAATTGCGTGAAGGATGATCCTCCTGTTATCAGAGATGATGAGGTGGATAATGTCACCGCCTACAATGCAATTGAGGCATGGAAATAATCTGATTTCCTTTGTCGTAATTACATTTTGAACGGTCTAACTGATGCACTTTATAGTGTATACAGTATTAAGACAACGACAAAGGAACTATGGGAATATATCCTTGGACCGGAAATACAGATCAGAGGATGCTGGCGCTATGAAATTTTTAGTGAGACAATTCCTGAATTTCCAAATGGTTGATTCCAAAACTGTTGTGAATCAAGTTCAAGAAATCCAGCTGATTATCCATGGGATTCATGCTGAACGTATGGTAATTAGTGAATCTTTCCAAGTGGCTTGTATTATTGAAAAGTTACCACCTGGTTGGAAAGACTTCAAAAATTACCTTAAGCTTAAGCGAAAGGAGATGAAGTTGAAGAGCTAATTGTTAGACTTCGTATCGAGGAAGACAACAAAGGCTCGGAGAAGAAATTCTCCAACGTTGCCCACCAGTCTGAGGCTAGGGTGAATGTGGTGGAGGTCAATAAAGACTCCAAGAAAGGCAAAAAGCCTCAATCTGGGTCCAAACTGGGTCCTAAGGGTGGCATTTCCAAGAAACCAAAATTCAATGGAAAATACTACAATTGCAACAAGGCGGAGCACAAGTCCCCTGAATGTAGACTGCCTAGAAAGTTGAAGCCTAATAAAGCACATGTTGTGGAAGAAATTGCTAGAGATGTGTCTGACATCAACTTATGTGTTGTGATTTCTGAAGTCTCATTGACTCAAATCCAAGGGAATGGTGGCTGGATACAGGTGCCACACGTCATGCCTGTTGTGACAAAGATTCCTTTGTTGAACTAGTTCCCAGCAAGAATGGGGAGAAGCTCTACATGGGCAATGCTGCAACTTCCAAGATCAAGGGAAGTGGTATTGTAATTCTGAAGATGACTTCGGGAAAAGAAGTGACGTTGAAGAATGTTCTTATATTCCTAAAATTATAAAGAATCTTGTATCTAGTAGCCTCCTAAACACTCATGGTTTTAGGATGGTATTTGAATCGAACAAGTTTGTTTTGTCAAAAGGGGGAATGTATATGGGAAAGGGGTATGTTTGTAATGGCATGTGGAAAATTAATGCCATCTCTAGTAAGTCCAATGAAATGATTAATAATAAGAATAATACTTATTCTGCTTATATCACTGAGTCACTTAATTAATGGCATGGTCGACTTGGACATTTAAATTATGATACCCTACATAGGTTAATTAATTTATAACATATTCCAAAATTCCAAATTGATCATAAACATAAATGTGAAATTTGTGTTGAATCAAAATTAACAAGATCTTCATTTCATACAGTTGAAAGAAATACAGAACCACTTGATTTGATACATAGTGATGTATGCGATTTAAAATGTATACAAACAAAGGGGGATAATAAATTTTTTATCACTTTCATTTATGATAGTACAAAATATAGCTATGTATATTTTCTTAAAAGCAAAGATGAAGCTTTAGAGAAATTTGTTCTTTATAAGCAGGAAGTTGAAAACCAACTTAATAAGAAAATTAAGGTGGTAAGGAGTGATCGTGGTGGTGAATACGTTGAACCATTTGGTAAGTTTTGCTCCCAACATGGTATTATTCATGAGGTTACAACACCTTACTCCCCTCAATCTAATGGGGTAGCGGAACGCAAGAATCGTACTCTGAAAGAGATGATGAATGCGATGCTAAACAGTTCTGGGTTGCCACAAAACATGTGGGGGGGAAGTTATCTTATCAGCTAATTACCTTTTAAATAAGGTGCCACGTAAGAAATTAGACAAGACACCACATGAGTTATGGAAAGGAAGGAAACCTTCCTATAACTACTTAAAAGTGTGGGGGTGTCTTGCAAAATTTTTGGCTCCGTTGCCAAAGAAAATAAAAATAAGTCCAAAGACGGTGGATTGTATTTTCATGGGTTATGCGCTTCACAGTAATGCATATCGGTTTCTTGTTCATGATTCTAAGAATCCTGATATACACACAAACACATTCATGGAATCAAAGAATGCTTCATTCATTGAACACATTTTTCCATGCAAACGTGAAGAGATTGCATCGGGTTCTAAACGATCTCTCGAGGCATTAATGAAGATAACAAGACATTCAACATGAAGTTGAAGTAGAAGAAAATGAAGAGGTAGAGCCTAGAAGGAGTAAAAGGGCAAGGGTTGAAAAATCTTTTGGATTAGACTTTCTAACCTATATGCTAAAGGTTGAACCTCAGAATTACAGTCAAGATGTAAATTCAACAGATAGTCCTTTATAGAAAGAGGCTATAAGAAGTGAAATTGATTTCATCATGCAAAATCATACCTGGGAATTAGTGGACCTTCCTCTGGGAACGAAACCACTAAGTTCTAAATGAATTTTCACACGGAAAATGAAAGCAGATGGAACAATTGATAAGTACAAGGCCATATTGGTTATAAAAGGATATAAACAAAAGGAAGGCCTTGATTACTTTGATATGTATTCTCCAGTGTTGATAATAACCTCTATTAGGACGATACTTGCTATTGCCGCTTTATGAAATCTCGAAGTACATCAAATGGACGTTAAGACAGCCTTTCTAAATGGAGATCTTGATGAAGAGATCTACATGGAACAACCTGAAGGTTGTGTAGTTCCAGGTCAGGAAAGAAAAGTTTGTAAATTGGTGAAGTCCTTATATGGACTAAAGCAAGCACCAAAACAATGGCATCAGAAATTTGATGATGTTATGATGGCTAATGGCTATAATATAAACGAATGTGACAAATGTATTTATGTCAAAATCACAAACAAAGGATATATTATTCTATGTTTGTATGTTGACGACATACTTATTGTGGGTAGTAATGAAAATATAGTGAAAAATACTAAGGACATGTTAAACTCTAAGTTTGATATGAAAGATATGGGACTGGCTGATGTGATTTTGGGATTCCAAATCAAACGTTCACCTAACGGTTTCATTTTAACCGAGTCACATTACGTGGACAAGATACTTGGGAAGTTTAGCAAGGATGATTCTAGTGAAGCTAAAACTCCTCTAGACATCAGCCAACATATCTGTAAAAACAAAGCTGAAAGCGTTGACCAAGTAAAATACGCAAGGGTTATAGGTAGTCTGATGTATCTCATGACTTGTACAAAACCTGATATTACTTTCACTGTAAACAGTTTAAGCAAATACACGAGTAATCCAGGGGATAACCACTGGAAAGCTATCGTTAGGATACTTTGGTATTTAAGATACACTCGTAATTATGGGCTGCACTGTACGAGAGAACCTATAGTATTAAAAGGATTCTCTGATGCTAGTTGGATTTTTGATATAAAGAACTCCAAAGGTACAAGTGGATACGTGTTCACTTTGGGGGGAGGAGCAGTGTCCTGGAAATCCTCAAGGCAAATGATCATAACTAAATCCACGATGGAGTCTGAGTTTGTAGCTCTGGATAAAATCGGAGAAGAAGTTGAATGTTTACGAAACTTCTTGGAGGATATTCCTGAATGGCCCAAGCCTGTGCACACAATTTGTTTACATTGTGATAATCAAGCATCGATTAAAAGAGCACGGAACGTGATGTATAACGGTAAGTCGAGACACATGCATCATCGTCACAATACCGTTAGGCAACTGATCACAACGAGGGTTATCTCTGTTGATTATATAAAATCAAAGGATAACATTGCGGATCCGCTAACCAAAGGTTTAAACCGAGATCAAGTTGAAACGACATCAAGAAGAATAGGATTGATGGCAATAAGTATTTAAAGGTTCTATGTGAAGAAAAATTCAACCTTGTTGACTGTAGATACCAGAATCTATTTTCAATGGGATAACCTAATTGCATAGACAATGTATTATCATTGTAAGGGGTCTAACCCTTATCTGTAAACAGTGATATAAAATCGGGTAAGGTTAAGCTATGCTTTTAATGATTCTTGTGTGTCAGTAATCTGAATAAAAAAATAAAATCACATATGTGAGAATGAAGTGGGGTCGCTTCAAGGAAAACTAATGAGTTTTAGTTCTCTTAAATTCTTGCAGAACCAGGAGATGTTCACAACCATAATGATCATAACCATGAGAACCAAAACCGTGTTATGTTGGTATTTGTGTGAGGTATATCATCGTTTACACAAACGAAAAAATAGTTCAAGAACATCACGTCTACTAGTCTGCTAGTAAAGTAAATTTACTTCACAATGGAAGGTTCAAGAGTTGATGCCTACCTATCATATGCTAATATCAACTGTAAAGGGTTATCACCACATCGAATTCCTTTGTTTTCAATTTTCATTCATGTGGGGGATTGTTGAGAAACTGTAACGCCCCCAAAATAGGTCTAATCCATTCAACCTATTCTGAGTCGCCAAATACATGGTACAGAAAACAACTACAACTTTATTACTACAATTGTCGTGCAAAAGACAAAAACACATATGTTGTGAGTTTGATACAAATATATACCAACTGTGACTCATGTCCTAACTGTGGATAGCACGTCACAATGGCACCTTACATAAAGGTACAGTCAATAACTGTTTTAAAAATTAAAATCTTTGGGAAGTGCTCAAGGAAACCTTCGTACATGGGAGGCCGTGCGTCAGGTTATGATAGATATCATATGCCCATGTAATTATCCTTGGTTAACCCAATAGATTCCCAAAGAAAAATGAGAAGCTTACTATCATGTTCTTTCCAATGGTGAGTCTCTCTCGACATATCACTATCTCCACATTCGCAATTGAAAATTATATTTCAACCAAACTCCAAGATCATATAGGTAGTGCTCGTAGATATACTACTCGGGAAGTGGATGTGCACAACCCACATCTTATGATAACACGAGGTTGTATGTCATTAGACATCTTATATGATAAAGTGGCAAAACACCCTTCCAAAGTTGGGTTCACCTCACCCTATTCGGTTCACCAAAATTAAATATCAAATTATGTATACAATACGACACACTTATCTAAAGTTCTCAATAAAATTATTTTCATACTATTTAGGGAGAACCTCAACAGCTATAGACCACCGTTCTATTCCCTCGTATCCCCGTCAATTTAAGAACACTCTTATTACCTGAAAGGAATTATGAAGCAAAATGGTGAGCACAACTAGCCCAGTAAAGGATATCATGACTAAAGATAATTAAATTATCAATAGCCTTCGTCAGTAATAAATCAGAGATTTAGAACATATGGTAGATGATAAAACTTTTCAACAATAATTGCAGCGGAACGAGTAATCCATTAGAAGAGTCAAATAGACCATAAAGTCTATTATCTTCTCCATGTTAAAAGTCCACCAATAATGTTTTAGCCCTGTAACATCAATAAACAGTTCCTGCCCACAATTATGTGAATAACTCATAATCATAATTGTGGTTCTAAATTCATCTTCTCATCCAAGACGAAGATAATTTTAATCACCTGTCTTTACCTGAAACATCAAAGATCATGGTTATACCAAATCACAGTTCATGTTCATAATCATACTAATAAATTCATCTTTGCGCTACGGGCCAAAGATATTCATTAGTAATCAATCATCTTTGCACCATCACAAAGATATTCAACAACAGGTCATCTTTGCACTACAAGCCAAAGATATTCAACAACAGATCATCTTTGCACTACAGGCCAAAGATATTCAACAACATGTCATCTTTGCACTACGACCAAAGATATTAATATCTCAAAGAAATATTTAATCATTTCATAATTTATATAAACAATAATTATAATCATGTTAATCAATTCACCTTTGCACTTAAGCTAAAGATATTCAATTATAAATTCAGTGGTCATGATCATACCAGTCAACAACTCAACTTTACACTACTGGCCAAAGAGAACCCATAGTCACGATCATACCAATAATCTACCCATCTTTACACTCAAGTCAAAGAGAAATTTCATCACCAGGATTATAAAAATGTTATATATCATAATAAAAACAATATGATCAACAACTGCATTTAATTTCAAGAGTAAGATTCATAAATCAACGATAATTTAGTCAGAAAAAGAAACCAATTTTGTCGCAAATAGTACCCCGTGAATAGTAACTCGTGAATAGTAACTCATGAATAGTAATTCATGAATAGTTACCCCGACATGAAAAATGTAGAAATTCCACAATAAAATTCATACCAATATTTCGGTATAATGATATTGAAAGAATAACATTACTTAAACTTATAAAATATTTATTTTAATTGTTTACACTTTACTAAATAATGTATTTAATCATCCTAAAATGCCAAACTCATAAGATTTCATCACCAATCACCAAAACCCTCATAAAAAATCTACATATACCTCATATAGGATTCTCAAGCCATAAAAACCTATTTTCTAATTTTCTTACTTCACATAACATATTTAATTTATTTACTCATAACTAGTCCATTTTCATGAAAAATACCAAATCAGTACAAACAAATTTTCTTTTCTGGGATTTAGCAGAATATAGTTCCATATTGAACATATATTTTTCTCAGAAATTTTAAAATTCATTTACTATTTTTCATATGGCCAAAACAGCCGAATATTTAGACATTTATCATAAACTGTATTTTTGTCCACAAATTTTGAAATTTACAAAGTATACTGCTATTATATACATGTACTCCCAATAAAAATTTCACCAATTTTGAAGTTAACCACAAGGAGTTATAAGGGTTTACTTTTAAAATAGTTTTTTTCATAAAATTCATAACTCTTAATCTATACATCCAAAAATCGCCATTTTTGGACACAATCTAGAAAACTCATCAAATTATCATTTCAAATTTTTCCAGAATTTTTGAGAGTCTAAAAAATTACAAAACTGAAAAATATAATAACCCTTACAATCTCTTACCTCAAAAGAGCAGTATTTCTGACCGGAATATAAAGCCGAAGGAACCTTGTACTGAATAGCAACTCTCAAAGTATCTAAATACTCACAAAAATACGCTCGATAATATAGAGAGAAAGAAAACTTATTTTTGGTGTGATTTTTAATTCTAATTTAAGCGCCTATTTATAAGAAAATGCTAGAACGCCAAAGGAGACTAAAATAATAAAATAATATTATTATTTTATTTTCCTACACCTACCAAAACCAACCAAGACTAGCCATCACCCTTGAACAAAAATTCTAGCACATGTTTTCAACACCAACCAAAAGTGGGTCTCACCCAATTTTAATAAAAATTATTTTATTTTCTGAAAATTCAGTAATTCATAATAAATAACCCTTTTATTAGAAAAATACGACTTTTATGTCCATTCCACACGAAATCGAATTCTCTACAACTTTGTAGCTTTAAGTTTTTCCAAATTCCAGACATAAAATATCTGAAATCCATAAACAGATGATTTTTAACACCTTTTAAAATTCATAACAAATCATGCGTTAATTTTTAACGGTTCAAAATATGTGGACATATACTCGACTAATATATGTATAACATATCCAAAAATCACAACGATCCAACGGTCGGATTAAATTTATAACTCACGAAATAGGATTTTAAGAACACCGATTTGATCTTTTAATACCTCCAATCCGACAACATACTGATAAAACACCTCAACATTAATTCCTTTATAGATAACCACATAAATAAATCCATCATTTATATCCGCATCAAATAAATATTTCTTTATCATATAAATTAATAATTAATTATTCACAAATAATATTACAGAATCACAATTATGACAATCAGGTGATTCCCAGGAAAGAGGGGGCTTTTCGATAATGATTTCTCCTTACTGGTGCGCAATTAGATGACCAAACCTCTCCTTGACAGAACTTCTAGACATTGCCAATAATGTTATCTAATAATATTATTCAAATAATGTGACGCCCCCAAAATAGGTATCCTTCACCTATTCTGAGTCGCTAAATACATGGTACAGAATACAAATACAATCTTTAATATACAACAAGAGAGTCATGAGTTTCAATACAAATATTGTCTTCTAGACAATATCCACTCTCGTAATAAGTCCTCATTACATTTATTGTCACTTTATTTAACGTAATAGTGAGGACCAAGAATATCTTATCATCGATCCATCACTCCGTTCCTCGACTCGTCCCTGCTTATATTCTCATTTCACGAAGAGAACAATTGAAAGAAAAGCGGTGAGCTCAACTAATTTAAAGAAGAAATATTAAGACCCAGCTTTTATAAATAAAGATGAAATTTTCTATAAATATTATTTTTGAATATTATGGAATAATTTGATATGTTATAAATATTATTTTTGTGGGTAATATTTGGGTAATATTTATAAATTTTGCAAAGTATACAAGTGGTTATATTATATTCGATTGGCTCTGGGAATATTCATTTAAGCAGGAATATTCAGATAACTACCAATCATTGGTGGACCCCACAATGTAATTATTGTTTGATCGAGAAAAGACAAAAATATTTTATCAAATAACGCATGAAGTTTTACCGCTGATATCATTGAACTACTCTAAGTAGTAAAAGTACAAAGAATACGTGTGGTCGCATAAGAAGACACCACCAGATTGATTATCGATGCTTATGTGAGAAGTCACTTAGTTTGATTCCATTATCATTTATTAATAATATGAATTATTATAGCGATAACGACGCTTTTGTTTTATTCAGATTATTAACGTAATAAAATGTAAACATCTTTTTATATAAAATGTAATACTTTATTAAAGTTATTTTATAAATAAAATATATTATATTTTATTACGATAAGTTTTCAGATATGTTGTTTTGCATAAGGTTTTGCGTATGATAAGGTGCAGATAGTAAAATGTTTTTATATAAATAATATATTATATTTTATTTAAAAGATTTTGCTTTTAATATATGGACCGCCGATTAAAGTAAATCAACTGGACCGCTCATGGATTAGTTACTATGCATTCCATTTTCCTATAAAATAAGCTCATTCCTTCATTATTTTCTTATTTAATTCATCAAACTCTGTAGAGAGAAATTATAGTAGAAGTTATAGAGAGAAAGTTATGAAAGAAGAAGAGTATTCTCGCTACTTCACTACTTCTATATTCAGCTTCTTTTTAAGGTAGGGTGTTGTTTCTTCTTCTTCAAGAGAACTTCGTTATTCCATTCACTATTATTCGTTGAATAACTCGTAAAAGTGGCATACCCTATACATAACCTCAGATACGCCAGATACCCTATACTGGTGAAATCCTTATGTTATTCCATCGCTTATTATTCTGTTGAATAACTCGATACGCCGGTTTCACCCTATACTTGGTGACATTCTTCTATTATTCTCTGGAACATCCCGTCACAGTGTTTTACACCGACCGGTTCCGCCTTTTATTATTATTCGCTGAACATCCCGCTCGCAGTGTTTTACACCGACCGGTTCCGCTTTTTTATTATTATTCGCTGAACATCCTCGTTCGTGTTTTACACCGACCGGTTCCGCTTTTTTATCATTCTCGCTGAATATCCTATCTCGCGTGTTTTACACCGGACCGGGTTCCATTTATTATATTCGTTGAACATCCCGCTTGCGTGTGAATTTCACCGACCGGTTCCGTTATTATTATTCTCGCTGAATAACTCGCCTCATGCGCAAGCACCGCATGCACGGTGATTTCTTTTGTTATTCCATTCTTTATTATACCCAAATAAGTTAAAACTTTGACTTCTATACTCCATGAAATTAGTAGAATATCCTCGATATTCAATGTTTCATCCAAAGATCTTTTCATGGAAATATTCTTCCGATCATTCTTGAATTTTACTCTACAAAGAAGATCATGTCGACAATTGACGTTAAAAATTCCTCGGATAAAATAATTTTGAACTTGTTTTATCAATTTTTATATCATTGTCATCATCCTCATTTTTATATTTTTTTAAAGTCATCTCGTGGCCTCGTAGAGCATGGATGGACTTGGTATGATTACGACACTGTGGATTATTCTTGTAATCACGACCGTAATGTTACAAATGATGTGGTAAAAAAAATCCTCAAAGGGTCAGAAGTGTATCGATGGATGCTTGTTGGTACGATCATGATTATTAATGAATACACAACTATTCTCGCCCGTAGAAAAGGTGAATAATTGTGGATCGCGATACTAAAGAATATCCTCGTCAGAAAAGGGTGATTCGATGATGTGGATTATTTATTAAAGTCGAGTCTCATTTATAATAAAGGATGAAAAACCTTTAAAATCATAAAAGATAGTAGATTTTATTTTCTACTGACTTTTTTAATGGATCAGATATTCACCGCAGCTTAAACCGGTTGTTTATTGTATTTTATCGCTTAATATTGTCAAGACTATTGATAATTTATTTTGCATTATCTTAGTCATAATATTTCTTATCGGGCTAGTTGAGCTCACCCTTTCTTTCACCGTTTCTTCGTGAAATGAGAATATACCGGGACTTAGCCTGGGAAACGAGTGATGGTCCTCAAGATAAGATTAGTAGTCCTCACTATTCGTGAAATAGTGTGATAATAATTGTAATGAGGACTTTTGTTCGAGTTCAGATAATATCTAGTAGATTTATATTTGTATTTAAACTCACGCTTTATGTCGATTGCATACCTACGCTTATGTTAATAAGTCAGATTTAAATTTGCACTACGTAAGTGGCGCACCCAAGATGGGTGATGTATACCTAATTTTGGGGGGCGCCACAACAGTATCAAAGCTATGGATACGATCCCGGCTAAGATGTGAGAAAAGTACTAGAGGGGAGAGACGGGAATACTCTTCGCTAAGTATGACCTACCTAAGTTTTTTTGTGCTATTTTATTGGTTTCACGTAATATAAAGATAATTGTTAAATGTCAATTAATCTTTTGTTTTGTGGCAAGATCTCAAAATGACATCCGAGAATGTTGAGAATAAGAATGGAGCACAAAGCATCGCTGATTCACCACATATCAATAATCGTGATAATGTGCATCGTGAAGGCGATAATCCTCACAAACAACAACACCGACCAAATGATGAACGATCAAATGTTCAGAGGTTTTATGTAATTTATGCAACAAAGAAAGTAGAGCGATTTCGCCCAAAACGTAGGTGGAAACACTTGAAAACTCTCAAGCGGTCACCGCTAAACAATTCAAGGAGCCGGGACCACCGGAGTTTAAGGGAGAGCCAAAACCACTTTCGCGAAGCATGGATAAAGCAGATTACCAAGATATTTGATGTCTGGGATGCTCCGAGGAGCAAAAGGTTCCTTTTCACGCTTTTACGTGCGCGGAGAGGCAGACATCGGTGGGAATTCCAGAAACGACTCAACCTCGCCAGATCAAGATATCTTCGGGAGAAGTTCCAGAGTCGCTCAACGACAAATACTTTCCCGAAAGTATTCGCCACATGAAGGAGGTGGAGTTTATCAAGTCGAACAAAACAATACGACCGTGTCGCAATACGAGGCAAAATTTATGAGTTATCACGGCCAGGCCCCACTCTGTGGATAATGAAGAGAGAATGGCGCTAATGTTTTTAAGAGGTTTCAAGTTTCGAGATACGCCAACATCTTATTTTCATAAACCGTGGTTTGTATTCGATGTTGTAAATAGGGCTCGCTTAGTGGAGCGCGATAACGAGTCAACGTAACTAAAAGAGAGAGCAAAACCAAGAAAGTTATAATACCAAATGAGAGTAGTCATCGGCTTTGACAACAAGCGTGAGGGAATCAACAAAGCCGAGATATGGTAACCACTTTTGGTGGTAATCGTACAAAACAATAAGAATGGACATTTCAAGAAACGGAGATTCAACAATGATGGAAAGACGCCAAGACCAAAGACCGTTGTTAAGGAAGGAGAAAGACCACCTATCATATGCTTCAAATGCGAGAAGAGGGACACATCATCCGAATCGCGCGCTACGCCATTCAAAGCATGTTATAATTGTGGAAGAGAAGGTCACTTAGCTCGATTTTTATTGCCATCAAGACAAATTAACTAGGATGGAGGCACCAAAGGTCCGCCCCGTAAAAGTCAAAACCAAGAAGGCAAGGGAGAGCGTTTGTTGTGACCTCCCAGAGAGCAAGGAACCCGAATGAGGTCATCACGTAAGCTTATCATAAACTCTAATGAAGTCTACACTTTATTTGATACCTGGTTCTACCCATTCTTTTATTTCTCCTACTTGCGCCATCGATTAAATTTGACCGAGAAATTAGACTTCGATTTATCTGTGGAAACTCCGCTGGGAGAAACCTTCATTACATCCATCGCTTATAAGTCTTGTTTGGTTCAAATTGCACTTCACATTACCCGTCGATCTTATTTCATTAAAAATACTTGATTTGACGTGATTCTGTGGATTGATCGTTAACTACTTATCATGCAAAAATCGATTGTTTTCGTAAGTGTCATAGCTTTCATATTCCTAATCAACCTATTATGCTAATTCAAACGACCAAACCATTAAAATCAATCACGGCCATCTCAAGCCATAAAGCTATTCGCTTATTGAAAAATGGATGTCAAGCTTTCTTAGCTCATGTCACGATTTAAACAAAATACGCCGCTTTTGAGCGATATTTCTATTGTTAATAAATTTCCGACGATTCCCCTCAAGAACTTCCCCCGCCTACCTCCAGAGCGTGAAATTGAATTTTGTATCGACTTCGAACTCGGTACAAAAACCTATTTCCAAAGCCCCATATCGAATGGCTCCTATTGAACTTCGTGAGTTAAAGACCCAACCGCAGGAATTGTTAGACATCGGGCTTTATTCGCCCTAAGATTTTCCTCGGGGTGCCCTGCTCTATTCGTGAAGAAGAAAGATGGGAGTATGCGATTTCAGATTGATTATCTGGAGTCAATCATGTCACCATCAAAATAGGTATCCATTGCCACGTATTGATGACCGCTTGACCAACAGCAAGGAGCCAAATTCTTTTCAAAGATCGATCTTCGTCCTGATATCACCAATCAAGATTAGAATCACGACATTCCAAAGAGACGGCCGTAACTCCCAGACGGCATTATGAATTCCTAGTCATGTCCTTTCGATCGACTAATGCCCCGCCGCTTTCATGGATATGATGAACCGAGTATTCAAGGAATATTTAGATCACTTTGTGGTCGCCTTTATTGATGACATCCTTATTTATTCCAAAAGCCGTGAAGATCATGAGCAACACTTGAGGTCGACACTCCAAAAGCTTCGTGAATATAAGCTTTATGCCAAGTCAAGAAATGCGAAGTTTCGGTCAAGAAGTAGCATTCTTGGGCACGGGTATCAAGTCATGGAATATCCGCTGACCCAAGAAAGATCAAGCTTATTCAAAGTCGGGAACAACCTAAATCAAATGATCAAGTACGAGCTTTCTTGCTTATTGGTTATTATCGGAGATTCGTGGAAGGATTTTTCTAATCGCTACTCCATCGACTCAAACCGACCAAAAGATACAAAGTTCTATTGAGCGAAGAATGTGAGAAGAGTTTTCAAGAACTCAAGAAGAGACTTATTTCAAAGACTGCTGCTCGACAATACCATTCGCCTTGAGGATTTGTCATCTACAAAGTGATGCTTCGAGCAAAGGGTTGGGATGTGTTCTTATGCAACATGGAAAAGTTATAGTTTATGCCTCGCGACAACTCAAAGAATATGAGAGGAATTATCCTACTCATGATCCGAGAGGCAAATGTTGTTTTTGACTTAAAATTTGGAGGCATTACTCAGATGGGGAGAAAGTGGAGATCTTTACTTGATCATAAAAGCCTCAAATATTTCTTCACTCAAAAGGAACTCAACACGCGATAAACGACGCTGGCTTGAACTGTTGAAAGATTATGATCATACCATCCAATACCATCCTCGAAAAGTTTAACGTGGTAGCCGATGATCGAGTGTAAGATCGTATGCAAGCACGAAAAGCGTTATTGTCAACACAAAGGCCCATTTTGTGTGACTTGCAAAGGATGGAGATAGAGTTAAAGACCTGTGGACGCATGTGATGATAGCAAATATACGAAAGTAGAACCGACTTTAATCGATAAAGTTAAAGTCGCCAAGCTACTGCACTGGAGCCGATGCGCGTATGAAAAAGAAAGTGCAAGAGGGTGCTACGCCTAAGCAAGAATCGATGAAGAAGGAATACTTCGAGTCAACTCTGCACTTTGTGTTCCTAACGACTCGATTTAAAGTATAATATCACGATGGAGGCGCACAACACACCATTTGCAATCCATCTCGGGAGTACCAAATGTATCATGATATTCGCCATACATTTTGGTGGAGCAATACGAAGAGAGAGATAGATACTGCTTATCTCAAGGTGTCTAACTTGTCAACGAAGTTAAAGCGGAGCATCAAGTACCAAAAGGTCCATCAGCGAACCACTTGAAATTCCGTAATGGAAGTGGGAGCACATTACCATGGATTTCAAGCACGGCCTTCCTAAGGTTTCTCAAGGCATCGATGCGATTTGGGTCATTGTTGATAGATCGACCAAGTCCGCTTCATTTCTTACCGACACGAGAAACTTATACACTTGAACGCCTTGCTCAGACATACATAAACGAGATTGTAAGATCGCATGGTATGCGCCAGATCCATAGTTTCGATCGAGACCCAAGATTCACTTCACGATTTTGGGTTAGTTTGCAAAAAGCTATGGGCACGGACTTCACGATTTAGCTCTAAGATATCATCCTCGCATTTGATTGGACGGACAATGGAGAGGACTATTCAAACTCTCAAGATCTATTAAGACTCGTGGTTCTTGATTTCAAGGAGTTGGGACAAGTTTTTACCATCGTGGAGTTTTCCTACAACAACAGCTTATCAAGCAAGTATCGCATGGCTCCATTCAAGCGCCAGATGGAAGAAAGTGTCGCTTCCAAGAAGATGCGGGATGAGGTGGGTGAAGCAACGTTGTTGGGGACCGAGTTGGTACGTATGACTACTTTTAAAAGATTCAAACGATCCGACAACGATAAAAACCTCACAAAATCGATAAAAGAGTTATGCCGATCTTCATCGAAAGGACGTGGAATTCAATATAGAGATCATGTGTTGTTAAAAGTCGCTCCATGGAAAGGAGTTACAAGATTTGGAAAGAGAGGGAAACTTAATCCTCGATTCATCTGGCCCATTTTAATCCTCGATCGAGTAGGAATCGTGGCCTATAGACTCGCTTTTATCGCCAAATACGTCTCGTGTTCATAACGCTTTTCACATATCCATGTTACGTAAATATGTGAAAGACCCAACCATATTATCGAAGTTAGAACCGATTTAAATATGGAAGATTTGACGTATATTAAGAGGTTCCTGCTCAAATTTTGATAAGAAGGAACATATTCTACGCCCAAGGTTATACCTCAAGTCAAAGTTTTGTGGGAGAACCACGATGTCGAGGAAATGACTGGGAGTTAGAATCAAATGAAATCAAGGTATCCTTACCTCTTCGACATACCGTGTAACGCATTCTAATTTCGAGGGCTTAAATTTCATGTTAAGGGAGGTCAGAAGACCCCAGCTTTTATAAATAAAGATGAATTTTCTATAAATATTATTTTTGAATATTATGGAATAATTTGATATAATGTTATAGTGGGTAATATTTATAAATTTTGCAAAGTATACAAGTGGTTATATTATATTCGATTGGTCTGGGAATATTCTGGCTTAGCAGGAATATTCGCATAACTACCAATCATGGTGGACCCCACAAATGTAATTATCATTTGATCGAGAAAAAGACAAAAATATTTTATTGAAATAACGGCGGAAGTTTTACCGCTGACATCGCTGAACTACTCAGTAGTAAAAGTACAAGAATAATGTGGTCGCACAATAAAGACACCAGATTGATTATCGATGCTTATGTGAGAAGTCACTTAGTTTGATTCCATTATCACGATTAATAATATGAATTATTATAATGATAACGACGCTTTTGTTTTATTCAGATTATTAACGTAATAAAATGTAAACATCTTTTATATAAAATGTAATACTTTATTAAAGTTATTTTATAAATAAAATATATTATATTTTATTACGCATATAGATGTTTTTGATAGTTGTTTGCATAGTAAAATGTTTTTATATAAATAGAATATATTATATTTTATTTAAAAGATTTTGCTTTTAAATATGGACCGCCGATTAAAGTAAATCAATCTGGACCGCTCATGGATTAGTTACTATGCATTCCATTTTCCTATAAATAAGCTCATTCCTTCATTATTTTCTTTTAATTCATCAAACTCTAGAGAGAGAATTATAGAGAAGTTTATAGAGAGAAAGTTATAAAGAAGAAGAGTATTCTCGCTACTTCACTACTTCTATATTCGAATTTTTTTACTAGTAGGGGTGTTATTCTTTTCTTCAAGAGAACTTTCGTTATTCCATTCACTATTATTTCATTGAATAACTCGTAAAAGTGGCATACCCTATACATAACTCAGATACGCCAGATACCCTATACTGTGAAATCCTTATGTTATTCCATCGCTTATTATTCTCGTTGAATAACTCAGATACGCGGCTTCACCCTATACTTGGTGACATTCTTCTATTATTCTCGTTGAACATCCTCGTCGTGTGTTTTACACCCGACCGGTTCCGCTTTTTATTATTATTCTCGCTGAACATCCCCGTCAGGTGTGTTTTACACCGACCGGTTCCGCTTTTTTATTATTATTCGTTGGAACATCCGCTCTGCGGTGTTTTACACCGACCGGGTTCCGCTTTTTATCATTCTCGCTGAATATCCTATCTCGTGTTTTACACCGGACCGGGTTCCATCTTTATTATTCTCGTTGAACATCCCCGCTTTTGTGAATTTCACCGACCGTTCCGTTTATTATTATTCTCGCTGAATAACTCGCCTCATGCGCAAGCACCGCATGCACGGTGATTTCTTTTGTTATTCCATTCTTTATTATACCCAAATAAGTTAAAACTTGACTTCTATACTCCATGAAATTAGTAGAATATCCTCGATATTCGCGCTTCATCCAAAGATCTTTTCATGGAAATATTCTTCCGATCATTCTTGAATTTTACTCTACAAAAGAAGATCATGTCGATAAATTGACGTTAAAAATTCTCGGATAAAATAATTTTGAACTTGTTTTATCAATTCTTATATCATTGTCATCATCCTCATTTTTATTTTTTTAAAGTCATCTCGTGGGTTCGTAGAGCATGGATGGACTTGGTATGATTACGACTGTGGATTATTCTATGTAATCACGACCGTAATGTTACAAATGATGTGTAAAAAAAAAAATCTCTCGGGTCAGAGTGCATCGATGGATGCTTGTTGGTATGATCATGACTATTAATGAATACACAACTATTCTCGTCAGAAAGGGTGAATAATGTGGATCGTGATACTAAAGAATATCCTCGTCAGAAAAGTGTGGGTGATTCGATGATGTGGATTATTTATTAAAGTCGAGTCTCATTTATAATGTTGATGAAAAACCTTTAAAATCATAAAAGATAGTAGATTTTATTTTCTACTGACTTTTTTAATGGATCGATATTCACCGCAGCTTAAACCGGTTGTCTATTGTATTTTATCGCTTAACATTGTCAAGACTATTGATAATTTATTTTGCATTATCTTAGTCATAATATTTCTTATCGGGCTAGTTGAGCTCACCCTTTCTTTCACCGTTTCTTCAGAAATGAGAATATAGCCGGGGACTAGCCTGGGAAACGAGTGATGGTCCCAAGATAAGATTAGTAGTCCTCACTATTCTCGTGAAATAGTGTGATAATAATTGTAATGAGGACTTTTTGTTCGAGTTTTCAGATAATATCTAGTAGATTTATATTTGTATTTAAACTCACGCTTATGTCGATTGCAATGGGTGATGTATATACCTAATATACGATACGCTACGCTTATGTTAATAAGTTGTATTTAAATTGCACTATGTAAGTGGGCACCCAAGATGGGTGATGTATACCTAATTTTGGGCTCACAGATCCCCATTTCAAAAAACTCCACCAAAATCCACTAACATATATATATAATAAAAAAATACTTCCTCTTCACCAACATCTAAATCAAAAAAATATATATATATATATATATATATATATATATATATATATCTTGAATAGCTTCCTACCGATTATTTTGAAAAATAGGTAAATGGGGGTCCAACTAATAAGAAAAAAATTGAGTGACTTCTCACGTAAACATTAATAATCAATACCTTGGTATTGCTACTATGCAATCACGCCAGACATCAGATTACTTTACTAACGAGTAGTTCAACAAAGATTAATCGGTAAAACTTCCGTCGTTATTTTCATAAAGTATTTTTGTCGTTTTTTTCAATCCGATAATAATTCCGTTTGGGGTCCACCAATGATTGTATCAGTTATTTAATATTCCTCGTTAAAACGAATATTCCCCTGAACCAATCGAATATTATATAACAACTCATGATTTTTGTAAAATTTATAAATATTACCCACAACTATAACATTATATCAAATTTACTCCATAATATTCAAAAATGATATTTATAGAAAATTCATCTTTATTTATAAAAGTTGGGGCCTTACAAATAATATGAATTATTGATCCGATAATGGGAAATCTTTGTAAAGTTGACAATTATCAAACAACAATAATATAAAATATCAACGCATTAATTATTGAATCAATAAAAAAATATTGAACAAAGAATTCGTTGTAATAATTATTATCGAAAAGTGTCTTCTTCACGTAAGAATCAATAATTCAAAAATCTGTAATAATACCGTGCCATCGCGGTGCACCTGCGCGCCAGACATCAGATTTTAACCACCGTGTAATCCAACAAGATTAATTCAGAATAATTACATCGTCATTTAAAAAACTCAAACTATGTTGCTTTCTTAATCCGATAGTTATTCATTATGGGGCCCATAAATGATCGGTCTTTGTTAGACGGATATTCAAAACGTAAAGAATATTCCACGACCAAATGAATATTCCCTGATAACAATAAGTATTTTATAGCCACATGCTTATTTTGAAAAAAAAATCATATAGCACCTTTAACTTTGCTTTTTACCAATTTAACCATTTACTGAATAGTAATTATAAGAAAAATTTAATATTTTTATTTCATAAAATTCGAGATCTTACAATCTCCCCTCCTTATGAAATTTCGTCCCCGAAATTTACGTACCTGATAATTCAAAGAGTTGAGAATACCTTGCTTTCATTTCAGATTTCATCTTCCCTGTCATCATGATTTTTCCATTGCCCATCTCCTGTATTTCAGATATCATTCTAGAATACAGCTTTAAAACAAGGGTTAATTGAACAAATTAACATATCACATAATATCCCGATATTATGACTGACCAACAAATAAGCTTAGGTAGGACACACTAGCGAAAGATTTACTCATCTCTCCCCTCCTAGTTCTATTCCCCGATCTCTGCCAGAGATCATATCTCTAAGCTCTGATACCAAATGTGATGCCCCCAAAATAGGTCCAATCCATCCAACCTATTCTGAGTCGCCAAATACATGGTACAGAAAACAACTACAACTTTATTACTACAATTATTGTGCAAAATACAATAACACATATGTTATGAGTTTGATACAAATATATACCAACTGTGACTCATGTCCCAACTGTGGATAGCACGTCACAATGGCACCTTACACATAAAGGTACAGTCAATAACTGTTTTAGAAATTAAAATCTTTGGGAAGTGCTCAAGAAAAACTCGCGCATATGGGAGGCCGTGTGTTTAGGTTATGATAGATATCATATGCCCACGTAATTATCCTTGGTCAACCTAATAGACCCCCAAAAGAAAAAACGAGAATATTACTATCATGTTCTTTCCAATGGTGAGTCTTCTCTTGACATATCACTATCTCCACTATCTGCAATTGAAAATTATATTTCAACCAAACTCCAAGATCATATAGGTAATGCTCATAGATATACTCAGCAAGTGGATGTGCACAACCATGTCTTATGATAACACGAGGTTGTATGTCATTAGACATCATGTATGATAGTGGCAAAACACCTTTCCAAAGTTGGGTTCACCTCACCCTATTCGGTTCACCAAAATTAAATATCAAATGACGTATACAATACGACATACTTGTCTAAAGTTCTCAATAAAATTATTTTCATACTATTTAGGGAGAACCTCAACAGCTATAGACCACCGTTCTATTCCCCTGTTATCCCCGCACGACCCGACAACACTCTTATTACCTGAAAGGAATTATGAAGCAAAAGAGTGAGCACAACTAGCCCAGTAAAGGATATCATGACTAAAGATAATTAAATTATCAATAGCCTTCGTCAGTAATAAATCAGAGATTTAGAACATATGATAGATGATAAAACTTTTCAACCATAATTGCAGCGGAACGAGTAATCAATTAGAAGAGTCAAATAGACCATAAAGCCTATTATTTTCTCCATGTTAAAAGTCCACCAATAATGTTTTAGCCCTGTAACATTAATAAACAGTTCCTGCCCACAATCATGTGAATAACTCTTAATCATAATTGTGGTTCTAAATTCCTCTTCTCATCCAAGACGAAGATAATTTTCATCACCTATCTTTACCTGAAACATCAAAGATCATGGTTATACCAAATCACAGTTCATGTTCATAATCATACTAATAAATTCATCTTTGCACTACGGGCCAAAGATATTCATTAGGTAATCAATCATCTTTCCACTACTGGCTAAAGATATTCAACAACAGATCATCTTTGCACTACAGGCCAAAGATATTCAACAACATGTCATCTTTGCACTACGGCCAAAGATATTAATATCTCAAAGAAATATATAATTATTTCTGAATTTATATAAACAATAATTATAACCATGTTGATTAATTCACCTTTGCACTTAAGCTAAAGATATTCAATTATAAATTCAATGGTCATGATCATACCAGTCAACAATTCAACTTTGCACTACTGGCCAATGAAAACCTATAGTCACGATCATACCAATAATCTACCCATCTTTACACTCAAGTCAAAGAGAAATTTCATCACAAGGATTATAAAAATGTTATATATCATAATAAAAATAATATGATCAATAACTGCATTTAATTTCAAGAGTAAGATTCATAAATCAACGATAATTTAATCAGAAAAAGAAACCAATTTTGTCGTGAATAGTAACTCATGAATAGTAATTCATGAATAGTAACCCCGACATGAAAAAGGTAGAAATTCCACAATAAAATCCATACTAATATTTTGGTATAATGATATTGAAAGAATAACATTTCTTAAACTTATAAATAATTTATTTTAATTGTTTACACTTTACTAAATAATGCATTTAATCATCCTAAAATCTCAAACTCATAAGATTTCATCACCAATCACCAAAACCCTCGTCAAAAATCTGCATATACCTCATATAGGATTCTCAAGCCATAAAATCCTATTTTCTAATTTTCTTACTTCACATAACATATTTAATTCATTTACTCATAACTAGTCCATTTTCATGAAAAATATCAAATCAGTACAAACAAATTTTCTTTTCTGGGATTTAGCAGAATATAGTTCCATATTGAACATATATTTTTCTCAGAATTTTTAAAATTCATTTACTATTTTTAATATGACTAAAACAGCCGAATATTTAGAGATTTATCATAAACTGTATTTTTGTCCAAAAATTTCAAAATTTACAGAGTATACTGCTATTATATACATGTACTCCCAATAAAAATTTTACCAAATTTGGAGTTAACCACAAGGAGTTATAAGGGTTTACTTTTAAAATAGCCTTTTCCCACAAAATTCATAACTCCTAATCTATACATCCAAAAATTGCCATTTTGGACACAATCTAGAAAACTCATCAAATTATCATTTCAAATTTTTTCAAAATTTTTGAGGGTCAGAAAAATTACAAAACTGAAAAAACATAATAACGCTTACAATCCCTTACCTCAAAAGAGAAAGATTTTAACCTAATATAAAGTCAAGGAAACTTCAGACCGCATAAAGCAACTCTCAAAGTATCTAAATACTCACAAAAATACGCCGATAATATAGAGAGAAAGAAAACTTATTTCGTGTGATTTTCAATTCTAACTTAAGCAAGCATATTTATAGGAAAATGCTCTTAACGCCTAAAAGAGACTAAAATAATAAAATAATATTATTATTTTATTTTCCTACACCTACCAAAACCAACCAAGACCAGCCATCACCCTTAAACAAAAATTTTAGCACATGTTTTCAACACCAATCAAAAGTGGGTCCCACCCAATTTTAATAAAATTATTTTATTTTCCAAACTTCAAGAATTCATAATAAATAGCCCTTTTATCAAAAAATATGAATTTTATGTCCATTCCACACTAAATCTAATTTCTACAACTTTGTAGCTTTAAGTTTTTCCAAATTCGCATGTAAAATATCCAAAACCCACAAACGGATGATTTTAACACTCCTTAAAATTCATAACAAATCACGCGTTAATTTTAACTGTTCAAAATTTGTGGACATATACTCGACTAATATATGTATAATATATCCAAAAAATCCTAACGATCCAATGGTCGGATTAAAATTATAACTCACTTAATAGGGTTTTAAGAACAATCGATTTGATCTTTTAATACCTTCAATCCGACAAAATAATCGATAAAATACCTCAACATTAATTCCTTCATTTATAACCACATAAATAAATCCATCATTTATATCTTCATCAAATAAATATTTCTTTATCATATAAATCAATAATTAATTATTCACAAATAATATTACGTAATCACAATTATGACAACCAGGTTGGTTCCCGTGAAAGAGGGACTTTCCGATAAGGATTTCTCCTCATCGGGCGCCAAGTAATTAGATTACCAAACCTCTCCTCGATGTAACTTTCTAGACATCATCAATAATGCTATCTAATAATATTATTCAAATAATATGAATTATCGATCCGATAATGGAAAATATTGACAAATGACAATTATTGAAACAACAATAATATAAAATATCAACGCAATAATTATTGAATCAATAAAATAAAATATTGAGCAAAGAATTATCGTAACAATTATCGAAAGTAAAGGTCTTCACGTAGAATCAATAATTCAAAAATATTGTGCAATACCGTATATGCTATCACAAGCACCTAACGCCAGACATCGTATTTTAACCACCGTGTAATCCAATAAGTGTTAACAAGAATAATTACGCCGTTATTTATAAGAACTCAAACTTGTCGTTTTCTTCATCCGACAATTATTCCAAGTTATGGGGCCCATAATGATCGCACCTGGCTGACGGATATTCCCGATAAAAGAATATTCCACGACCAAATTAATATTCCCCGACAACAATAAGTATTTTATAGCCACTTGCTTATTTTGAAAAACAATTCATATAGCACCTTTAACTTTATTTTTTATCAATTTAACCATTTACTGAATAGTAATTATAAGAAAAATTAAATACTTTTATTTCATAAAATTCGGGGTCTTGCAATCTCCCCTCCTTATGAAATTTCGTCCCCGAAATTTATGTACCTGATAATTCAAAGAGTTGAGAATATCTTGTTTTCATTTCAGATTCCATCTTCCCTTTCGTGATGATTTCTTCATTGCTCATCTCCTGTATTTCAGATATCATTCTAGAATACAGCTTTAAAACAAGGGTTAATTGAACAAATTAACATATCACATAATATCCCGATATTATGACTGACCAACAAATAAGCTTAGGTAGGACACACTAGCGAAAGATTTACTCATCTCTCCATTCCTAGTTCTATTCCCCGATCTCCGCCGAAGATCATATCCCTAAGCTCTGATACCAAATGTGACGCCCCCAAAATAGGTCCAATCCATCCAACCTATTCTGAGTCGCCAAATACATGGTTCAGAAAATAACTACAACTTTATTACTACAATTGTCGTGCAAAATACAACAACACATATGTTGTGAGTTTGATACAAATATATACCAACTGTGACTCATGTACCAACTGTGGATAGCACATCACAATGGTACCTTACATAAAGGTATAGTCAATAACTGTTTTAGAAATTAAAATCTTTGGGAAGTAATCAAGGAAACCTTCGTACATGGGAGGCCATGCGTCTAGGTTATGATAGATATCATATGCCCACAGAATTATCCATGGTTGACCCAATAGACCCCAAAGAAAAATGAGAATATTACTATATTGTTCTTTCCAATGGTGAGTCTTCTCTTGACATATCACTATATATCTCCATTGTCTGCAATTGAAAATTATATTTCAACCAAACTCCAAGATCATATAGGTAGTGCTCGTAGATATACTCAGTAAGTGGATGTGCACAACCATGTCTTATGATAACACGAGGTTGTATGTCATTAGACATCTTGTATGATAGTGGAAAAACACATTTCCAAAGTTGGGTTCACCTCACCCTATTCGGTTCACCAAAATTAAATATTAAATGGCGTATACAATACGACACACTTATCTAAAGTTCTCAATAAAATTATTTCCATACTATTTAGGGAGAACCTCAACAGCCATAGACCACCTTTCGATTCCCCTATTATCCCCGCTCGACCCAGCAACACTCTTATTACCTGAAAGGAATTATGAAGCAAAAGGGTGAGCACAACTAGCCCATTAAAGGATATCATGACTAAAGATAATTAAATTATCAATAGCCTTCGTCAGTAATAAATCAGAGATTTAGAACATATGGTAGATGATAAAACTTTTCAACCATAATTGCAGCGGAACGAGTAATCCATTAGAAGAGTCAAATAGACTATAAAGTCTATTATCTTCTCCATGTTAAAAGTTCACCAATAATGTTTTATGTGACGCCCCCAAAATTAGGTATACATCACCCATCTTGGGTCGTCAGATACATGGTACAAAATTCAAATACAACTTACTAATACAACTGTCGTGTACAATACGACCAAACATAACTGTGAGTTTGAATACAATTATTGTCTACTAGAGATTATACAAACTCAAAAGGAGTCCTCATTACAATTATTAACACACTATTTCACAGAATAGTTGGGACTACTAATGCTATCCTCTGGACCGTCACTCCGTTCCCCGACTAGTCCCTACTATGTTCTCATTTCCTGAAGAGAACAGTGAAAGAAAGGGTGAGCTCAACTAGCCCAAAGAAGAAATATTATGACTAATATAATGCGTAATAAATTATTGTTAGCCTTCAAATGTTGTTAAACGGATAAAATATAACAACATCAAGTTTAACTGCAGTTGAACAAGCAATCCATTAAAAGAGTCAAGTAGAGAATAAAATCTACTATCTTTTATGATTAAAAGGTTTTTCATCACTTTTATATTTGAGACTCATTTTAATAAATATTCCACATCATCGAATCCCCCTCGCACTACGGCCAAGGATATTCTTTAGTATCACGACCATAATTATCCATGCACTCACGGGCCAAGAATATTTGTGTATTCATTAATGGTCATGATCATGCCAACAATTTGTCATCAATGCACTACGGGCCAACGAGGACTTTTACCACGTCATTTGTAACATTACTACCGTGATTACACCGAATAATCCCTTGTTATAATCATACCAAGTCCATCTATGCACTACAGGCCACAGATGACTTTCAACATAATATAAACATGAGGATGATAACAATGATATAAGAATTCAATAAAACAAGTTCAAGAATTAATTTTTCCAAGAACAACTAATGTCCAAATTGTCAACATGATACTGCTTTGTAGAGTAAAATTCAAGAATGATCAGAAGAATATTTTCATGAAAAGATACTGGATGAAGCACAAATATCAAGGATATTCTACTAATTTCATGGAGTATAGAAGTTAAAACTTTAACCAACTGAGTATAATAAAGAATGGAATAACAAAAGAAATCACCATGCATGTGGTACTTCACATGTACAAAGTTATTCCAATGTAATACTAAATAATCGGAACAAAGTCAAAGTAAATTGCAAGCGATGTGATATTCAAATGTAATACTAATAAAGACGGAATCGTGTCCCACAGAAAACGATAGACAGTATATTCCAATGTAATAATAATAAAGACGGAACCAGTCCTACAGAAAAGCGTAAAACAGGATATTCCAATGTAATAATAAAGATTTTAATCGGATCCGTGTAAAACGCATGCATGTGATATTCCAAATGTAATAGTAAAGACGGAATAATAGAAGAATGTCACCAAGTATAGGTAGATAGCAGATACAAAAGTTATTCCAATAGAATAATAAGCAATGGAATAACAATAGTTCTCTTTATGAATAAGAAAGAATAACAATTTCACCGCCAAAGAATCGGATATAAGAGTAGTTAAGTAGCGTAAATCTTTTCTTCTTCTCTCTATAATTTTATCTCTCTAGAGTTTCGATTAATTCGTAAGAAAATAATGAAGGAATGAGCTTTATTTATAGAAAAATGGACCGCATAGTAAGAATTAACTCATTAATCTGGCCTAGATTGATTTACTTTAATCGATGGTCCATATTTAAAGCAAAATCTTTTAAATAAAATATAATATATGTATTATATATATTAAATATATATATATGGCATGTGTTAACGCATTTCACGGGATATACTCCCGTGATTGAATTTTGATTCCTCCCCATTTAGTCAACAAAGCTATACCTATTTATATATATATAATAATAATAATGGTACTCTAACGTGAATACCAAAACCTTCCCCACCCAAATTTAACTAACTCACACATTAATATATATATATATATATATATATATATATAACTGAGATAATTATCATATTAACAACTTCGTCATTTCAATTATTGATTTAATAACATATTAAATATCGACAATAATTGAATAAAACCGAACGACTTCTCACATAAGTATCAATAATCAATACCGTGTTCTACTATGGAACCATACGACATTCATTACTTTTACTACCGAAGTAGTTCAACAACATCAATGGTAAAACTTCCACCCGTTATTTTCAATAAAATATTTTTGTCGCTTTCTCAATCCGACAATAATTACATTGTGGGGTCCACTAATGATTGTTCCATTGCATAAATATTTCCTCGTTAAAGTTTAATATTCCCGACCAATCGAATATTATATGACAACTTGCATACTTTGCAAAATTTATAAATATTATCCACAACTATTATATCAATTTCACCCCATAATATTCAAAAATAATATTTATAGAAAATTCATCTTTATTCAAAAAGTTGGGGTTTTACAATCTCCCCTTCTTATAAAATTTCGCCCTCGAAATTAGGGTACGTACCTGGTATGTCGAAGAGGTAAGGATACCTTGATTTCATTTCAGATTCAAACTCCCAAGTCATTTCCTCAACATCGTGGTTTCTCCACAAAACCTTGGTGCGTAGAATATGTTCCTTCTTATCCAAGATTTGAACAGGAATCTCTTCATACATCAAATCTTCCGCTATTTCATTTATTTCTAACTCAATAATGTGGTTCGGGTCTTCCACATATTTACGTAACATGAATATGTGAAAAATATTATGAACACGAGACATACTTGGCGGTAAAGCGAGTCTATAGGCCACAGTTCCTACTCGATCAAGGATTAAAAATGGGTCGATGAATCGAGGATTGAGCTTTCCTCTCTTTCCAAATCTCGTAACTCCTTTCCATGGAGCAACACGTAACAACACATGATCTCCTATATCGAATTCCACGTCCTTTCGATGAAGATCAGCATAACTCTTTTGTCAATCTTGTGAGGTTTTTATACGTTGCCTGATCGTTTGAATCTTTTCCATAGTCATACGTACCAACTCTGGTCCCAACAACGTTGCTTCACCCACCTCATCCCAACATACTAGAGAACGACACTTTCTTCTATACAACGCTTCGAATGGAGCCATGCCAATACTTGTTTGATAACTGTTGTAGGAAAACTCTTGTCCCAACTTCCCTTGAAATCAAGGACACAGAGTCTTAATAGATCTTCAAGAGTTTGAATAGTCCTCTCCGACTGTCCGTCCGTCTGAGGATGATATGCTGAGCTAAATCGTAAATCTGTGCCCATAGCTTTTTGCAAACTAACCCAAAATCGCGAAGTGAATCTTGGGTCTCGATCAGAAACTATGGATACTGGCATGCCATGCAATCTTACAACCTCGTTTATGTACATATGAGCAAGACTTTCAAGTGTATAAGTTTCTCGTATCGGTAAGAAATGAGCAGACTTGGTCAATCTATCAATAATGACCCAAATCGCATCTATGCCTTGAGAAACTTTGGGAAGACCAGTAACGAAATCCATAGTAATATGCTCCCACTTCCATTCTAGAATTTCAAGTGGTTGCAATGGACCTTTTGGTACTTGATGCTCCGCCTTGACTCATTGACACGTTAGACACCTTGAGATAAATAGCACTATCTCTCTCTTCATATTGCCCCACCAAAATGTATGTCGAAGAACATGATACATTAAGGTACTCCTAGGATGGATTGCAAATGGTGTGTTATGCTCCTCCATCATGATTTTATACTTTAAATCAGGGTCGTTAGGAACACAAAGTCTGGAGTTGACTCGAAGTATTCCTTCTTCATCGATTCTTGTTTCCGGCATCGCACCTTCTTGCACTTTCTTCCTCATACGATCACTCCGGATCAGAATTTGAGCGCCTTTTAATTTTATCAATTAAAGTCGATTTACTCAGATATTTGCTATCATCACATGGGTCCCCGGAGTCTTTATCTCTATCTCCATCCTTTGTAAGTCATACAAAATGGGCTCATACGTTGACAATATTGCAGACTTGCATTCCGCATACGATCTTCTACTCAACGCGCCGCCTACCACGTTCGCTTTTTCCAGGATGGTATTGGATAGTATGATCATAATCTTTCAGCGATTCAAGCCAACGTCGTTGTCGCATGTTGAGTTCCTTTTGAGTGAAGAAATATTTGAGGCTTTTATGATCCGTAAAGATCTCCACTTTCTCCCCATACAAGTAATGCCTCCAAATCTTTAGTGCGAAGATAACAAATGCCAACTCCGGATCATGAGTAAGATAATTCCTCCCATATTCTTTGAGTTGTCGTGAGGCATAGCTATGACTTTCCCATGTTGCATGAGAACACATCCTAACCCTTTGCTCAAGCATCATCGTAGATGACTAATCCTCCGAACTAGATGGGTATCACGTAACAAAGTCTTGAAATAAGTCTCTCTCGAGTTCGAAAACTTCTCACATTCCTCGCTCCAATCGAAATTTGTATCTTTTAAAAGTCACCGTGAGTTAGTGGAGTAACGATTCGAGAAAACCCTTCTACTAATCTCCGATAATAACCAAATAAGCCGAGAAAGCTACGTTTTGATCATCGATTTAGGTTGCTCCCAACTTTGAATAGCTTTAATCTTTCTTTGGGTCAACAGATATTCCATGACTTGATACCACGTGCCCAAGGAATGCTACTTCCTCAAGCCAGAACTCGCATTTCTTCAACTTGGCATAAAGCTTGTATTCACGAAACTTTTGGAGTATCAGCCTCAAGTGTTCCTCATGATCTTCACAGCTTTTGGAATAAATAAGGATGTCATCAATAAAGACGACCACAAAGTGATCCAAATATTCCTTGAATACTCGGTTCATCATATCCATGAAGGCAAAGAGGAGCATTAGTCAATCCAAAGGACATGACTAGGAATTTATAATGCTCGCACTTCGAAGTTTCGAAAGCCGTCTTTGGAATGTCATCTGTTTCTAATCTTCAATTGGTGATATCCTAACTAAGATCAATCTTAGAAAAGAATTTAGCTCCTTGCAATTCGGGTCAAACAAGTCATCAATATGTGGCAATGGGTACCTATTTTTGATGGTGACATGATTCAACTCCCGATAATCAATACAAAAAGTCGATACTCCCATCTTTCTTATTCACGAACGTAACAGAGCACCCCAAGGAGACGACTTTGGGACGAATGAAACCAATGTCTAACAATTTCGCAGAATTGGGTCTTTAACTCCTGAAGTTCAATAGGAGCCATTTGATATGGGGCTTTGGAAATGGGTTTTGTACCGGGTTCAAGGTCGATATAAAATTCAATTTCACGCTCTTGGGGTAGGCCAGGAAGTTTTTCGGGGAATACGTCAGGAAATTTATTAACAACAAAAATATCATTCAAAGCTGACGTATTTTTGTTTATATCTGTGACATGAGCTAAGAAAGCTTGACATCCATTTTTTTAATAAACGAATAGCTTTATGGCTTGAGATGACCGTGATTGATTTTAATGGTTTGGTCGCTTGAATTCGCATAATAGGTTGATTAGGAATATGAAAGCTAACAACCTTACGAAAACAATCAATTTTTGCATGATAAGTAGTTAACCAATCAATCCCTAGAATTACGTCAAATGCAAGTATTTTCAATGAAATAAGATCGACAGGTAATATGAGGGTACCGATTTGAACCAAATAAGACTTATAAATAGTGGATGTAATGAAGGTTTCTCCCAATGGAGTTTCCATAAATAAGTCAAAATCTAATTTCTCTGTAGTCAAATTTAATCGTTGAGCGCAAATAGGAGAAATAAAAGAATGGGTAGAACCGGTATCAAATAAAGTATAGACTTGGCTAGATTTTATGATAAGCTTACCCGTGATGACCTCATTCGGGTTCCTTGCTTTCGGGAGGTCACAACAAACGCTCTCCTGCAGACCATTTGGCTTTGACTTTTCCGGGATGACCTTTGGTGCCTCCATCCTAGTGAATTTTTCTTCTTGTGAACGACAAAATCGGGCTAAGTGACCTTCTCTTTCATAATTATAACATGCTTTGGACAGCATCGCGTAATTTGGACTAATGTGTCCTCCCTCCGCATTTGAAGCATATGATAGGTGGTCTTTCTCCTTCCTTAACAACGGGTGTTCAGGCCGACGTCTTTCCATCATTGTTGAATCTCTCTTCGAAATGTCCATTCTCATTGTTTTGGCCCCGATTACCACCGAAGTGGTTACCATTTCGCCCGTTGATTCCTCCACGCTTGTTGTCACCGCTCGATGATCGCTCTCACCTGGTATTATCATTTTGTCGGCTGCTCTCTTTTGGTTGCATTGACTCCTTATCGCGTTCCACCAACTGAGCCCTATTTACAATATCAGAATACAAACACAGTTTATGAGAAATAAGATGTTGACGTATCTCCGGCTTCAAACCTCTTAATAACATTCACGCCATTCTCTCTTCATTATCCACCAAGTGGGACGCAAACCGGGATAACTCCGCAAATTTTGCCTCGTATTGCGACACGATCATATTATTTTGCTCCAATTTGATAAACTCCACCTCCTTCATGTGACCAATACTTTCGGGAAAGTATTTGTCATTGAATAGCTCTTGGAACTTCTCCTAAGATAACTTCAGTACGGCAGGTTGAGTACATTTTACCGATTCCCACCAAAGAATCGCTCTCTCACATGACATAAAGGCGTGAAAAGGAACCTTTTGCTCTCGGAGCATCCCAAGACATCAAATATCTTGGTGATCCGCTTTATCCATTCTTCCGCCATAAGTGGTTTTGGCTCTCCCCCTTAAACTCGTGGTCCCGACTCGAATCAAGCTTTTAGCGACCGCACCGAGAGTTTCAAAGTGTTTCCACCTACATTTGGACAGAGCAGCCGCTCTCGCTTTCTTTGTTGCATGAATTTCATAAAGCCTCTGAACAATCCATTATTCATCATTTGGTCAGTGTTGTTGTTTGCATGAGGATTGTCGCCTTCCTGATGCACATTATCCTGATTATTGATATGTGGTGAATCAACGGTCACCTGTGCTCCATTGCTATTCTCAACATTCTCGGATGTCATTTTCAGATACTTCCATAAAACAAAAGTTAATTGACATGTAACATATTATCCATATACTCTGACCGACCAATCAAATACCAAATAAACTTAGGTAGGTCATACTAGCAAAAGAATTCCCCATCTCTCCCCTCTTAGTTCTATTCTCATATCTTAGCCAGGGATCATATCTCTAAGCTTTGATACCAACTGTGACGCCCCCAAAATTAGGTATACATCACCCATCTTGGGTCATCAAATACATGGTACAAAATTTAAATACAACTTACTAATACAACTGTCGTGTACAATAAGACCAAACATAACTGTGAGTTTGAATACAATTATTGTCTACTAGAGATTATACAAACTCAAAAGGAGTCCTCATTACAATTATTAACACACTATTTCACAGAATAGTTAGGACTACTAATGCTATCCTCTGCATCGTCACTCCGCTCTCGACTAGTCCTCGCTATGTTCTCATTTCAAGAAGAGAACAGTGAAAGAAAGGGTGAGCTCAACTAGCCCAGTAAGAAATATTATGACTAATATAATGCAGAATAAATTATTGTTAGCCTTCAACAGTGTTAAACGGATAAAATATAACAACATCAAGTTTAACTGCAGCGGAACAAGCAATCCATTAAAAGAGTCAAGTAGAGAATAAAATCTACTATCTTTTATGATTAAAAAGGTTTTTCATCACTTTTATCGCTGAGACTCAGCTTAATAAATATTCCACATCATCGAATCACCCCTGCACTACGGCCAAGGATAATCTTTAGTATATCAACGACCATAATTATCCATGCACTACGGGCCAAGAATATTTGTGTATTCATTAATGGTCATGATCATGCCAACAACTGTCCATCAATGCACTACGGGCCAATGAGGACTTTTACCACGTCATTTGTAACATTACGGTCATGATTACACCGAATAATCCCTTGTCATAATCATACCAAGTCCATCTATGCACTACAGGCCACAGATAACTTTCAACATAATATAAACATGAGGATGATGACAATGATATAAGAATTCAATAAAACAAGTTCAAGAAATAATTTTTCCAAGAACTACTAATGTCCAAATTGTCAACATGATACTGCTTTGTAGAGTAAAATTCAAGAATGATCAGAAGAATATTTCCATGAAAAGATACTGGATGAAGCACAAATATCAAGGATATTCTACTAATTTCATGGAGTATAGAAGTCAAAACTTTAACCAACCGAGTATAATAAAGAAATGGAATAAAAAGAAATCACCACGCGTGCGGTGACTTGACAGACAAAGTTATTCCAATGTAATACTAAATAACGAAAACCCGTCAAAGTAAATTCGCACCAAGCTGGGATGTTCCAACAGAATAATAAAGAATTGAATAACAATGTAAATCACCATGCATGCGGTACTTCACATGTATAAAAGTTATTCCAAATGTAATACTAATAAGGGCGGAATCGAGTTCTATACAAAAAACATGCATGCGATGGATATTCTAATGAATAATAATAAAGACGGAACCGGTCCCGTAAAATGCATGCAGAACAAGATATTCCAATGAGAATAATAAAGCGGAATCAGTCCCACAGAAAACGCATGCATGATGAGGATATTCCAAATGTAATAGAAAGACGGAATAATAGAAGAATGTCACCAAGTATAGGGTATATCATGATACAAAAGTTATTCCAACAAAATAATAAACAATGGAATAACAACAGTTCTCTTCATGAATAAGAAAGAATAACACCCCTTACCGTAAAAGAACTGGATATAAGAGTAGTTAAGTAGCAGAAATCTTTTCTTCTTTCTCTCTATAATTTTCTCTCTAGAGTTTCAAAGTTAATTCTTAAGAAAATAATGAAGGAATGAGCTTCTATTTATGTAAAAATGGATCGCATAAGAATTAACTCATGAAGCGGTCCAGATTGATTTACTTTAATCGACGGTCCATATTTAAAGCAAAATCTTTTAAATAAAATATAATATATATATTATATATATTAAATATATATATATATATATGGCATGTGTTAACGCATTTCACGGGATATACTCCCGTGATTGAATTTTGATTCCTCCCCATTTAGTCAACAAAGTTATACCTATTTATATATATATAATAATAACAATAATGGTACTCCCACGTGAATACCAAAACCTTCCCCCACCCAAATTTGACTAACTCACACATATATATATAAATATATAATACTTATATATATATATATATATATATAACAAAACTGAGATAATTATCATATTAACAACTTCGTCTATTTCAATTATTGATTTAATAACATATAAAATATCGATAATAATTGAATAAAACCGAATGACTTCTCACATAAGTATCGATAATCAATACTGTGCTGCTCTTATGCAACCACACGACATCGTATTTTTTACTACTGAAAGTAGTTCAACAAAGATCAACCAGTAAAACTTCCGCCGTTATTTTCAATAAAATATTTTTGTCGTTTTCTCAATCCGATAATAATTACATTTGTGGGGTCCACTAATGATTGTGCCGTCGCATTTAATATTTCGTTAAAACTAATATTCCCTGACCAATCGAATATTATATGACAACTTGAATACTTTGCAAAATTTATAAATATTACCCACAACTATTATATCAATTTTACTCCATAATATTCAAAAATAATATTTATAGAAAATTCATCTTTATTCAAAAAGTTGGGGTTTTACATTTTAGCCCTTAACATCAATAAACAGTTCCTGTCCATAATCATGTGAATAACTCATAATCATAATTGTGGTTCTAAATTCTTCTTCTCATCCAAGACGAAGATAATTTTCATCACTTGTCTTTACCTGAAACATCAAAGATCATGGTTATACCAAATCACGATTCATGTTCATAATCATATTTAATAAATTCATCTTTTGCACTACGGCCAAAGATATTCATTAATAATCAATCATCTTTGCACTACTGGCCAAAGATATTTAACAACAGGTCATCTTTGCACTACAGGCCAAAGATATTCAACAACATGTCATTTTTGCACTACGGCCAAAGATATTAATATCTCAAAGAAATATATAATCATTTCAGAATTTATATAAACAATAATTATAACCATGTTGATCAATTCACCTTTGCACTTAAGCTAAAGATATTCAATTATAAATTCAATAGTCATGATCATACCAGTCAACAATTCAACTTTGCACTATTGGCCAATGAGAACCTATAGTCACGATCATACCAATAATCTACCCATCTTTACACTCAAGTCAAAGAGAAATTTCATCACCAGGATTATAAAAATGTTATATATCATAATAAAAATAATATGATCAACAACTGCATTTAATTTCAAGAGTAAGATTCATAAATCAACGATAATTTAGTCAAAAAAAGAAACCAATTTTGTCGTGAATAGTTCCCCGTGAATAGTAACTCGTGAATAGTAACTCGTGAATAGTAATTCGTGAATAGTAACCCCGACATGAAAAAGGTAGAAATTCCACAATAAAATTTATACCAATATTTCGGTATAATGATATTGAAAGAATAACATTTCTTAAACTTATAAATAATTTATTTTAATTGTTTACACTTTACTAAATAATGCATTTAATCATCCTAACATGCCAAACTCATAAGATTTCATCACCAATCACCATAACCCTCATCAAAAATCTACATATACCTCATATAGGATTCTCAAGCCATAAAATCCTATTTTCTAATTTTCTTACTTCACATAACATATTTAATTCATTTACTCATAACTAGTCCATTTTCATGAAAAAACACCAAATCAGTACAAACAAATTTTCTTTTCTGGGATTTAGCAGAATATAGTTCCATATTGAACATTTATTTTTCTCAGAATTTTTAAAATTCATTTACTATTTTCATATGGCCAAAACAAATTAGAATATTTAGACATTTATCATAAAGCGTATTTTTGTCCAAAAATTTCAAAATATACAGAGTATACTGCTATTATATACATGTACTCCCAATAAAAATTTCACCAATTTTGGAGTTAACCACAAGGAGTTATAAGGGTTTACTTTTAAAATAGTCTTTTCCCATAAAATTCATAATTTCTAATCTATACATCAAAAAATAGCCATTTTTGGACACTGTGACGCCCCCAAAGTAGGTCCACATGACCCATTCTGAGTCGCCAGATATCACATTATAAAAATCAAATACAAACTTCATTTATACAACTGTTGAACTGTCATATAGAATACGACCACAGTTAACTGTGAGTTTTAATACAAATGTATGTAACTTTCATGGTGCCTCAACCTTACAATGGTACCTTACATAAAAGTACAGTCAAAAACTATTTTAGAAATTAAAATCTTTGGGAAATGCTCAAGAAAACCTTCGTACATGGGAGGCCATGCGTCTAAATTATGATAGATATCATATGTCCACAGAATTATCCTTGGTTGACCCAATAGACCCCAAATAAAAACGAGAAGATTACTATCATCTTCTTTCCAATGGTGAGTCTTCTCTTGACTTATAACTATCTCCACTATCTCCAAGTGAAAATTATACTTCAAATAAACTCCCAGATCATATAGGTAGTGCTCGTAGATATACTCAGCAAGTGGATGTACACAACCCTGTCTTATGATAACACGAGGTTGTATGTCATTAGACATCTTGTATGATAGTGGCAAAACACCCTTCCAAAGTTTGGTTCACCTCACCCTATTTGGTTCACCAAAATTAAATATCAAATGACGTATACAATACGACACACTTATCTAAAGTTCTTAACAAAATTATTTCCATACTATTTAGGGAGAACCTCAACAGCTATAGACCACCGTTCTATTCCCATGTTATCCCCACTCGACCCAGCTACACTCGTATTACCTGAAAGGAATTGTGAAACAAAAGGGTGAGCACAACTAGCCCACTAAAGAATATCATGACTAAAGATAATTTAATTATCAATAGCTTTCGTCAATAATAAATCAGAGATTTAGAACATATGGTATATGATAAAGCTTTTCAACCATAGTTGCAGCGGAACGAGCAATCCATTAAAAGAGTCAAATAGACCATTAGGTCTATTATCTTCTCCATGTTAAAAGTCCACCAATAATGTTTTATCCCTGTAACATCAATCAACAATTCATGTCCACAATCATATGAATAACTCATAATCATAATTGTGATTCTGAATTCCCTTTTCGCACCCAGGCGAAGATGATTCTCATCACCTATCTTCACCTGAAATATCACAAATCATGGTTATACCAAATCACAATTCTTGCTCATAATCATACTAATAAATTCATCTTTGCACTACAGGCCAAAGATATACAACTTTAAAACCAATAATGCTGAGACTCAGCTTAACAAATAATCCACATCATCGAATCACCCCTGCACTACGACCAAGGATATTCGTTAATATCACATCCATGAATTATCCATGCACTACGGCCAAGGATATTCATTATTATCACATCCATGAATTAATATTTCATTGCTGAGACTCAGCTCAATAATTAATCCACATCATCAAATCATCCCTGCACTACAGGCCAAGGATATTCTTTAGTATCACGACCACAAATTATCCATGCACTTTGGGCCAAAGATAATCGTGTTTTCATCAATGGTCCTGATCATGCCATAAAACAATTCATCTTTGCACCCTTGGCCGAAGAGAATCCATAGCCATAATCATACCAAAAACTGTCCATCAATGCACTACGGGCCAATGAGGACTTTTTCATTAGTATCACAACCACAAATTATCCATGCACTACGGGCCAAAGATAATCGTGTTTTTATCAACGGTACTGATCATGCTATAAAATAATTCATCTTTGCACCCTTGGCCAAAGAGAATCCATAGCCATAATCATACCAAAAATTGTCCATCAATGCACAACGGGCCAATGAGGACTTTTACCACATCATTTGTAACATTACGGTCATGATTATACCGAATAATCCCTGGTCATAATCATACCAAGTCCATCTATGCACTACAGGCCACAGATGACTTTCAGCAAAATATGAATAGGAGGATGATGACAATGATATAAGAATTCAATAAAACAAGTTCAAGAATTAATTTAACCAAGAACTAATAATGTCTCATTTACTCGTAACTAGATTATTTTCATAAAAAATATCAAATCAGTCCCAAAAATTATTCTTTTCTGGGATTAAGCATAATATAGTCCCATATTGAACATATATTTTTCTCGGAATTTTTAAAATTCATTTACTATTTTTCAAAAATCAATTTCTAATTAATTCCTTAAGAAATTAGCTACCTTAAGTTTAACTCCAGAAATTCCCAAATATTAGCAGGATTTTACACATGTTAACGTGAGCTTCCAGTTTAAATTTCATGATCATCGGAGTTATAGAACTCCGGTTATAGCGTTTTTCGTCGAAAAAACCTAAATATTGAAATGGTCATAACTTGCTCATTTAAAGTCAGAATGAGCTCATTTTTGGACAGGAGGTACTTTATACCATATACTTTCATGTCCCAAAAGGCCAGAATTTTTCTCACAAATTAAGTGGCCAAAATAGCCCTTCTAAAAATCTGGACAGTAGCATTTTGGTAATTTCCAGCTTTTGACTCTTTTGCTAAAATCAGTCCACACGAAAATCTACAACACCTTTTCTAGTGATTCCACTTGGAGATGCTACAAAACTCACATATCTAACTCTAGAACCTGACCACACTCAAAAATTCAAAATATAATAGGAGATATGGTCAATTGAATTTTATGTTCTATTTTCACCAAAATCTGATTTTTCAACCCTTTGTGATTTCTAAGAAACTTTTATGTTTTCACATAATAACCAACATAACTCATTATAACACTTACTAATACTACATATATCCATGATTTTCATCAGTCCAATGCTTTTATTATGACTCTCATCATAATCAACGTAACCAGATCATTTTCACAATTTAATAAGGAATGAATACAAAGGATCATTCACCATGCATGTGATAATCCACATAGACAGGTTATTCCAACAGAATAATAAAGAATGGAATAACAGAAGAAATCACCATGCATGCGATAGAGACCGCATGCATGCATGAGTTATTCCCAATGTAATAATAAATAATGGAACCAAGTCCCACAAAACGCATGCATAAGATATTCGGCAGTAATCGTAAATACGAAATAATAAATGATGGAACTAGGTCATTGGTGAAATTCAAGACCCAAGCGGGATATTTCGGCAGAATAATAAAGAACGGAATAATAGAAGAATTTCACCATGTATGCGAGATACTTAGATAAACAAAGTTATTCAACATAATAATAAGGAATGGAATAATGTAAGAATTTCACCAAGTATAGGGAGTCCGCTTATACGGAGTTATTCCAACAGAATAATAAAGAATGGAATAACTGAAGTTCTTTTCATGAATACGAAAGAATAACACCCCTTACAGGTATAACAAATAATATTCCTTACATAATAATGATATCCCTTACCTTTGAAAGAAGAGTACTCCGACTGGTAGGGCGATGATATACTCGAAGAAAACCTGTACTACGCTCAAAGCTTTCTTAAACTCTAAAGAAATACGCTCAAGATTATAGAAGAAGAACTCTCTCTATAGTTTTCTCTCTAGAGTTTCAAATTGAATTAAGTAAGAAATAATGAAGGAATGAGCTTTATTTATAGAAGAATGGATCTTGATAGTAACTAATTCATGAAGCGGTCCGTATTGATTTACTTTTAATCGGACTATCCATATTTAAAGCAAAATCTTTTAAATAAAATATAATATATTCTATTTATAATCTAATAAAACGAATAACTTTATAAAAGTATTACATTTTATATAAAAGATTTTACTATGCAAAATACTATCATGACACACTATGCAACACTATGCATAATAAAATATAATATATTCTATTTATAGAATAACTTTATAAAAGTATTCTATTTTATATAAAAAGATTTTACTATGCAAAACACTATGCACAATAGAATACAATATATTCTATTTATAGAATAACTTTATAAAAGTATTCATTTTATATAAAAAAAATTTCTATTTTATTACATTAATAATACTAATAAAACAAAACTGAGTGACTTATCACGTAAGCATTAATAACCAACACCGTATGCTACTATACAACCACGCCAGACATCGTACTTTTACTAAGGGTAGTTCAACAGTTTTAATTCAGTAACACTTATAGTTATTTTATAAAAAGATAATTTCATTGTTTTTAAATATGACAATAATTTTTTCGTTGGGGTCCACAATGATGATTGTGTCGTCGTACGGATATTCCCCGACAAAAAGAATATTTCTCGACCAATCGAATATTTTATAACAACTTGCATACTTTTCAAAATTTATAAATATTACCCACAAGTATAACATTATATCATATCCACACCATAATATTAAAAAAAAATCGAGAAAATTAAATCTTTATTCATAAAATCTGGGGTCTCACAGACACAATTTAGAAAACTCATTAAATTATCATTTCAAATTTTTTTCAGAATTTTTGAGGGTCATAAAAATTATGAAACTGAAAAACATAATAACTCTTACAATCTCTTACCTCAAAAGAGCAGTATTTCTGATCGGAATATAAAGCCGAAGGAACCTTGCATTGAATAGCAACTCTCAAATTATCTAAATACTCACAAAAATACGCTCGATAATATAGAGAGAAAGAAAACTTATTTCTGGTGTGATTTTCAATTCTAACTTAAGCGCATATTTATAGGAAAATGCTAGAACGCCAAAAGAGACTAAAATAATAAAATAATATTATTATTTTATTTTCCTACACCTACCAAAACCAACCAAGACCAGCCATCACCCTTAAACAAAAATTTTAGCACATGTTTTCAACACCAACCAAAAGTGGGTCCCACCCAATTTTAATAAAAATCATTTTATTTTTCGAAACTTCAGTAATTCATAATAAATAGCCCTTTTATCAGAAAAATATGAATTTTATGTCCATTCCACAATTTAAATCGAATTCTCTACAACTCCGTAGCTTTAAGTTTTTCCAAATTCGCATGTAAAATATCAAAAAACCCATAAACGGATGATTTTAACACTCCTTAAAATTCATAACAAATCATGCGTTAATTTTTAACGGTTCAAAATTTGTGGACATATACTCGACTAATATATGTATAACATATCCAAAATCACAACGATCCAACTATTTCGGATTAAAATTATAACTCACTTAATAGGGTTTTAAGAACAATTTGATTCGATCTTTTAATACATCCAATCCGACAAAATATCGATAAAATACCTCAACATTAATTCCTTCATTTATAACCACATAAATAAATCCATCATTTATATCTTCATCAAATAAATATTTCTTTATCATATAAATCAATAATTAATTATTCACAAATAATATTACAGAATCACAATTATAACAACCAGTTGGTTCCCAGAAAAGAGGGGGCTTTCCGATAAGAATTTCTCCTTCTTGGTAGCCGCAATTAGATTACCAAACCTCTCATTCGATGTAACTTTCTAGACATTGTCAATATTGCTATCTAATAATATTATTCAAATAATATGAATTATTGATCTGATAATAAAAAAATCATGCGTTGACAATTATCAAACAACAATAATATAAAATATCAACGCAATAATTATTGAATCAATAAAATAAAATATTGAAGCAAGAATTACCGTAACAATTATTGAGTAGTGTCTTCTTCACGTAAGAATCAATAATTCAAAAATATTGTGCAACATCGTAATAACATCGTGCACCCACGCCAGACATCATCGTATTTTAACCACCAGGTAATCCAATAGTGTTAACGGTAACAATTACGCCGTTATTTATAAGAACTCAAACTTGTCGTTTTCTTCATCCGACAATTATTCCGTTATGGGGCCCACAAATGACTGCACCGTCGTACGGATATTCCCGATAAAAAGATTATTCCACGATCAAACGAATATTCCCCGACAACAATAAGTATTTTATAGCCACTTGCTTATTTTGAAAAAAAATTCATATAGCACCTTTAACTTTGCTTTTTATCAATTTAACCATTTATTGAATAGTAATTATAAGAAAAATTGAATACTTTTATTTCATAAAATTCGGGGTCTTACAGAAACGGATGGAATATGAATGAGAAATTGATGGTTGGCTTTATGAAGGCTTAATGGACATCAATGATGGAATTAATTTCATTTACTGATGATTAATTCTTTGCTGGATATATGGCCGTTTCGAACTCAACTCTTGAGATAATATTATCCTTCTCCCAGAAAGAAAAAAATATAGTGGAAAAAAAAACAGTTTAGGCATTCTTTTTTGTTCTTCCTTCCTGCTCGGTGATAATCTTCCTACACACGGTCGAGTTTGCTTCAGAGCATTGTTGTATCCTGGGAGACAATTTGTCCTGCCACGACCAAATATTGTCTTAAGAAAACTGTTCTTATAATCTTCAAAGTTGCAATCTTCTAGTCTGTTCAACGTCCATTATATTAAAGTTAAAATATTTTTTTTATGTGTTTTACTTTATATCAATATAGAATTCTTTTCCAAATTTTATTGTATTTTTGCTTCTGCAAAAATATTATTACTAACGTGGCTAACAAACACAACTCAAACAGATGTTCTTTGGCGATTTTTCTGAAGCAAATAAGAATAATTTCAAAAATGAAGACAATTGATGTATTAATGAGTTAACAAATCAAATAATGGAAAATGAAAGTATGCGAAATCTCTACCTGAATTTCAACCTTTCTTCAAAGCATTACAGTGATTTGAAGTTTTTGAGTTTTGCTCTATGAAGATTGAAGACCAAAGCCGGGTAAACCTTTGGCGGGAGGGAAATTGAGGATCCGAATATCCCGACCCGACAACTGTAGTGTAGACATCTCTCTCTATTGTTCAGATTTTTAATTCGGGCCAGGCTTTTAAATACTCGTTTTAGCCCAATTTATTGCCCAGATATAGTTATAATCATTCACTCCAAAACGCCCCTTCTTTTTGTTTTCCACCACTTTCTTTTCTTTTCTCTCCAAATTAAAACTTTGTAATTATTTGGGAATTAAATTAAGTTATTATATTACTTCCTTTATTTTAAACTACTGAATAATTTTTGATTTTTTAAAATTAATTTTAATATTTCAAACTGAATTAAATTAATTTTAAATTTAATGGGATAGGTCTCACTTAATTTTAAAAAATACAATTATAAACTATATAGTCTAATTACAAATTTTCATATTTCCAAATTTTAATAAAGCACAATTAATTTTAAATTTAAAAATATTTCATTAATGCCTTGAGACTAGCACAGTGTTGTCCTTTGTTCATGTGATTTCTCTGTACAGATAATAAAATATGTAAACGTTTATATAAAATAATAATTATATAATAATATTATATGTCAAACACAGACATAAAAGTACGAAAAATATTATAAATTACTAAATAGAGTAGAGAAAAAAGTCATTCTCACGTGATAGTAAAGGACAAATGCCTTTTTCAGTGAAGTTTTTTTCATTATTATTTTGATAAATTATTATTCTTTTTGTATGCATAATCATAATTTAAATTATCTATTACTTTTTAAATTTTAAAATTTACATTAGTCACACTTAAATATCTGTGTGGATCAATATAATAGAAAATTGTTAAATTCAAAACAAAAAATGTTATTTTCACAACAAAAGTGTCGCTATAGATCCTATAGCTATAGCGACGATTTTCACCATCGTTATACATCTACAACGACACTTTGTTGTAGAAATAACAAAAAATATTGTGAATTTAACAATTCCCTAATAGGAAATTGTGAAATTTAAGGTGTTATATGTGGACTTAAGTAGATCACTCTCAAGATCCCCACCGCCCAATCTTTCTAACTTTAGAGCTAGTATTATCGGAATTTTTTGCTTCATAGTGTTGGTTCAAATTAGACCATTAGGCCAATGATTTAAAAGGAGGATTTGAATATAAATTGTTTCCACATTTCCATTATGTACAAAACTATAGGATCCGGCTAGTAGGTAGTTTATTTTTTAGTAATTTGGTTAACCGAATGAAAAGAATCTTGTACATGTAAAGCACAAGCGCGCGTGTCAAGACTCTATCGATTAATCGATCAACTTACTACTCAAAAATAAATTTCATGTTAACCACTTCCAAAATTATAGTAGGCATGCATTTATACAGCCACCAGTCCCATGCTTTGGCAATCAACCATTTTTCCAAAAATAATATGAATGCATTAAAATGTACTTGTGCTAAATAATATATCTCTATTACTCTCGGTCAATTTTCATTTTAGTCCTTTCATTTTTACAAAAAAAATTAATTCACCACCTTATTAATTACTACTACCAAACAAACACGTTTATCACGTGTAATATTTATGTGCCGGTGTGTCGGCCTCTTAATTAAAAAGATACACTCTTTCCACAATATTTTAATGAGGTACTCCATTCGTCTCTTAATATAAGACGTTTTAAAATTTTTAAAAATATTAATTGCATAGTTTATCACTATTTTTACCCAATAAATAACATTCTCTTTTTTCAATACAAGAGCAATATAGCTAATTGATATTATATTTAATATTATACAATCATTTTTTTAATACTTATGCACAAATCTAAAAAGTCTTATGTATTAAGGGAGTAAGGGAGGGAGGGAGTATTGTCCCATCATTTTTGTACCAAAAAATAAGATAGATAAAATAAGTATTCATGCATTTTATCTATACAATATGAAAAAACTCGGAAAAATCTTTAAATACGCATGCATTCTCCATTATAAATCTAAATTTTTAAAATTTTCAATTTTAGTATAAAAATCAAGAAAAAATATATATAAGACATTTATATATTTAGGAAAAAATTACTATTTTTTTCCTACTTTGTCCTTAAAAATAGAGTAATTGAGAAAGACGGAGAAGAACAATTAATAATTAGTGCAGGGTAGTAATAAAATTTTAAACTAATATTAATTAATTAAAATTAAAATTAATGAGATTTTTTTAATGTGTGTGATTATGTTTTTAAAAACTTAAATAATGGAAGAGAGGGAGTACATATTTGTCTGGAAATAAGAGGCGTACATAATTGATAATTCCACCGAGGGAGTTTTAGAGATTTATTGAATATGGACAACTACAAGAACACTGCAATTGAACTGGACGGTGTATCTTTTTATTCGCACGTGTTTTGGGTATTATCAAGCTCCAACAACTTGGGAAAAACGTTATTTTGCTCCAAATGAAAGTCGAGATTATTTCGACCAATTAACAAAATAAAAATTATATATAAAATAAAAATAGAGAAAAAAACATTTGGCTGTTAAGATACTCTATAGGTAAGAACGGAAGTAGTTATTATGAAGTTTATTTTTGGGTAAATTGGTTAATTGGTTAATAGAGTGTCGATACGCAGATGAGGCTCTATGTGTGTCAGCATTCTATTGGTCAATTGACCAACTTACCAAAAAAATAAACTTCATGCTAACCGAATCCTGTAAGAACTAACAATTTCACTTGTGAAAATATCAATTTCATGTGAGAGAGTACCTTGTGGAGTACTTCATCCGTCCCATAATATATGAAGTTTTAGAGTTGTGTACAAGAATTAAGGAAATAGTTGTATAGTATTAAATATAATATTAATTATTTGTACTACCATTTACCATATAGTAGTACTACTTATCTGATATATAACATTTTCCCATTAAGAGTAATTTTGAAAAGATTATAATTAATTTTTTTAAATTATATAAAACGTCAAATAATTTAAAAAAAATAAAATTATCTAAAATATCATATATTATGAGACGGAGGGAATAGATAGCAACTTAGCAAGCGAGCAACAAACACATGTTCCGATAAAAATAAAAAATATCAAATGGAGCACCCCATGATCTTCACTGTGAAGGAGAAGGAAGAAAAAAAAAACATGAACAGGTTAAATAACACCCAAGAAATATTTATTTATCGATACAAAAATATAAGTATTATTTTTTTTTTTTAAATATATTAGAATTTTTTATCATTTGCATATTATATTATGTACTCTTATATTTTTCAAATTGAGGTCGTATATATAATAATGTATAGACAAATTAAGTCAAATTGATTATTTTTAAAATTAATAACTAAGTATATATAAATATAATTTTAAAATTATAAAATTAGACTTAGCGGTAAGTTGTACATATTTTCTTTTGATTATAATATCTTCACATATATTTGATTAAAATGATATAAAATTAATTTTAAAATAGACAATTTAATTTAAGAAAATTAGATATATTTAATTTTGGGAGAGATGGAGTAGTTGAATTAAATACGAATGCATTGGTATGTCAAATATAGTAATTTAATGTTTGAATTACTATATTTGACATATTTTATGTATCTAATCATGGTAATTCTTTAATTTTATGAAATAAAAATATTCAATTTTTTTATTTTGGTAAATAGTTAAATTCATAAAAGTTTAAAGTTAAGGGTAATATGTGAATTTTATTTTATTTTTCAAAGTAAGCAAGTTGTTATAGAATATTCTTTTTGTCGGGAAATATCCGTACGACGGTACAATCATTGGTGGACCCCACAACAGAATTATTGTCGGATTGAGAAAACGACAAAAATATTTTTATGAAAATAACGGCGGAAGTTTTACTGTTAAGCATTGAAACACCTGGTGTTAAAAATACGAGAATACGCGTGGTTGTATAAGAAGACACTGCGGTATTGATTATTGACGCTTATGTGATAAGTCACCAATTTTGTTTTATTGGTATTATTAATGTAATAAAAATGAAAAGTTTTTATATAAAAAATGAATACTTTTATAAATTTATTCGTTTTATTACGCTAATAGTAAAATCTTTTATAGAAAACAAAATACTTTTATAAAGTTATACATTTTATTAAATAATAATTAGAATATATTATATTTTATTACGATAGTATTTGCATAGTCTGCGATAGTATTCAGATAGTAAAATCTTTTATAAAGTTATTCGTTTTATTAGATTATAAATAGAATATATTATATTTTATTTAAAAGATTTTGCTTTAAATATGGACCGTCGATTAAAGTAAATCAATCCGGGACCGTTCATGAGTTAATTCTTATACGATCCATTTTTTATAAATGAAAGCTCATTCCTTCATTATTTCTTTTTAATTATTTGAAACTACAGAGAAACTATATAGAGAGTTCTTCTTCTATAATCTTGGCGTATTTCTTTAGAGTTTAAGAAAGCTTTTGGCGTAGTCTGAAGTTTTCTTCAAGTATATTCCGCCTCTACCAAATCGGAATACTTTTCTTTTAAGGTAGGGGATATAATTGTCGTCTTCAGTAAAGGATATTATTATTATTATTATTATTATAGTAAGGGGTATTATTTCGTCAGTATTCATGAAAAGAACACATTATTTCATTCTTCATTATTACATTGGAATAACTCAGTATCTGCAGACTCTCAGTATATATGGTAAAATTCTTCTATTATTCTATTCTTTATTATTATGTTGGAATAACCCGCATACATGCTGCAAGATCGCATACATGGTGAAATTCTTTTATTATTCCATTCTTTATTATTATGTTGGAATAACTTACATGCCTTAGAAAAATCTGCATACGTGGTGAAATTCTTCTATTATTCCATTCTCTATTATTACATTTGGAATATCATGCATGCGTTTTCTTGGGACTGAATTCAGATTATTTATTATTCGTTAGAATATCATGTCGGTCTGCGTGTATCACGCCCGACCGGTTCCGTTATTTAGTATTCATTGGAATAACACATGCATGCGGTTTATATCGCATGCACGGTGAATTCTTTTATTATTCCATTCTTTATTATTCTTTGGAATATATCACATGCGTGCGTTTACGATGACTTGGTTCCATTCTTTATTATTACATTGAAATAACACGTATATGTAGATTATTGCATGCATGGTAAATGATCATTCGTGATTCATACGAATAGTATTTTTATTAAAAGGGTTTCGCCGAGGCGATTTTGTAATTTTTCTCGACCCTAAAAATTTTGAAAAATTTGAAATGATAATTTGATGAGTTTTCTAGATTGTGTCCTAAAATGACGATTTTTGGATATATAGATTAATAGTTATGGATTTTATGGGAAAAGACTATTTTAAAAGTAAACCCTTATAACTCCTTGTGATTAACTCCAAAATTGGTGAAATTTTTATTGGAAGTACATATATATAACAGGAGTATACCCTGTAAATTTTGGAATTTTTGGAAAAAGTATAATTTATGATAAATGTCTAAATATTAAAGTAGTTTTAGCATATATGAAAAATAGTAATGAATTTTAAAAATTTTGAGAAAAATATATGTTTAAGATGAGACTATATTATGTTAAATCCCGGAAAAGAAATATTTTTTGGGACTGATTTGGTATTTTTCATGAAAATGAACTAGTTATGAGTAAATGAATTAAATATATTATATGAAGTAATAAAATTGGAAAATAGGATTTTATAGCTTAAGAATCCTATATAGGGTATATCTTGATTTTTGATGAGGATTTGATCATTGATGATGAAATCTTATGAGTATGGCATTTTGAATGATTCCCAACGGTTTTTTGAATAAAGATTAAATTTTCTCGAAATATATTTTTGAATATTATGGTGTGGATTTGATATAATGTTATAGTTGTGGGTAATATTTATGGAAATTAACGAATATTTGCAAAAGGTGATTCGATGAGTTGTTATATAATATTTTCTCGAAATATATTTTTGATTGGATTTGATATAATATTATAGGGAATATTCGCAAGTTGTTTTAATACGAGGGATATTAGTTTTAAAGGGAATATTTACAACGACCTGATCATTGGTGGACCCCACAACGAAATTATTGTCGGATTGAGAAAGCGACAAAAATACTTTATGAAAATAACGGCGAAAAGTTTACAGATTAGCTGTTGAACTACCGGTAGTAAAAATCTGATGTCTGGCGTGGTTGCGTAGTAGCACGGTATTGATTATTGATGCTTACGTGAAGTCACTCGGTTATACTCAATTATTACTACGATAATTCTTTGCATCATATCTCTCGTATTATTGATTGATTATTGTCGTAGTATCATGCGCATAATATGTTATTTTATTAAATCAATAATTGAGGCGACAAAGTTATTCATATTATTAAATTGCAATATTTCTGATGTACAGAAGTTACATCGAGGAGAGGTTTGGTCACTAATTGCGGCATGATAAGGAGAAATCCTTATTGGAAAGCCCCTCTTTCACGAGGAGCGACTTTGGTTGATAAATATTGTGAGTTATAATATTAATGATGAATGTTATTAAAATTAAAGTTGTGTTCGGAGTTGAATTTGGAGACGCGGACGTGATATTTGAGTCCGGAACGATGAAATTAGTAAAAATAGTCTATAAACACAAATTTTTTTGAGAAAAGTCAACAGTTGACTTTTTTAAAAAAAGTCAAACTTTGAAATTTAACAATTTATATTTTTGATAAAAATGGTTTCATTGTGTTGGAATTATTTGTGTTAGTGAAAATCGACAATTATTTCGATAATAATTGATGTTTGGAGGTTATATTGACCCGATCGAATTATTTAGCAGGATAAATGAGCAATTGATTGCTATTATTTCACATGATTATAACTATTTGTTCACATGTGTATACTATTGTTTCACATTCTTGTTACTATTAGGGGAGTTGGTGCAAGATTGATAATACTTGCATGACTAAGTTAAAAATGGAGGTATAGATGGAGAGTCTTATCTTGTAATTCGTATTTTCACATGTCTAGAACTATTGATTCACATAATTTACTATTGAATCACATTATTTACTATTAGGGGAGGTGGTGCGAGTTTGATAATACTTTCATGACTAAATTAAAAATAAAGGAAAAGTTGGAGGTATTGTCTTTGAAATTTTTTGAGCCCCAAAGCGTGCGATTATCGAAACTATATTTTTCTATAAATAGAAGCTCATTCTTCCTTCATTTCTCACCAATTCACAAAAGCTTTAAAGCGATTATTATAGAGAGAAATTATAGAAAGAAGAAGAGAAGTCTGCTACCTCCTTATTCGAGTATCCGGTTTTTCTAAAGGTAGGGAGTATTATTTCTTTCTTATCTATGAAGAGAACTTACATTATTCCATTCTTTATTATTACATTGGAATAACTTTGTATCTGTGAGCTACCCTATACTTGGTGAAATTCTTACATTGTTCCATTCTTTATCATTACATTGGAACATCACATGCATGCGTTCTCTGTGGGACTGGTTAAAATCTTTATTATTACATTGGAATATCACATGCATGCGTTTTCTGTGGGACTGATTCCGTCTTTATTATTACATTGGAATATCATATGCATGCGTTTCATGGGACTGATTCCGTCTTTATTATTACATTGGAATATCACATGCATGCGTTTTCTATTGGGACTGATTCCGTCTTTATTATTACATTGGAATATATCACATGCATGCGTTTTTCTTGGGACTGATTTAGATTATTTATTATTACATTGGAATAACTTTGCTTTTGTGTGATCTATCGCATGCACTGGTGATTTCTTTTGTTATTCCATTCCTTATTATACTCGGTTGGTTAAAGTTTTGACTTCTATACTCCATGAAATTAGTGGAATATCCTTGATATTTGCGCTTCATCGATATCTTTTCATGGAAATATTCTTACGAGCATTCTTGAATTTTACTCTCTAAAAGCGATATCATGTTGACAATTTGGGCGTTATTAGTTCTGGATAAAATAATTCTTGAACTTGTTTTATTGAATTCTTATATCATTATCATCATCCTCATGTTTATATTTTGTTGAAAGTCATACTGTGGCCTATAGTGCATAGATGGACTTGGTATGATTATGTATGACGGGATTATTCGGTGTAATCATGGTAGTAATGTTACAAATGATGTGGTAAAAGTCCTCATTGGCCGTAGTGCATTGATGGGCGAGTTGTTGGCATGATCATGACCATTATTGAATACACAAATATTCTTGGCCGTAGTGCATGGATAATTGTGGTCGTGATACTAAAGAATATCCTTGGCCGTAGTAGTGCGGGGGTGATTCGATGATGTGGATTATTTAAAATTTGAGTCAATGATAAAAGTGATGAAAAACCTTTTAAATCATAAAAGATAGTAGATTTTATTCTCTACTTGACTCTTTTAATGGATTGCTTGTTCATTGCTTGATTAAACTTGATGGTTGTTATATTGTATCGGTTTAACTTTGTTGAAGGCTAACGATAATATAATACGCATTATCTTAGTCATAATATTTCCTCTCTTGGGCTAGTTGAGCTCACCCTTTTACTTTTATTGTTCTCTTGAGGAAATGAGAGCGTAGCGAGGGACTATCGGGGAGCGGGTGGCGGACGGATGATAGCATTAGTAGTCCTCACTATTCGGTGAAATAGTGGAAAATAAATGTAATAATATTGAATTTGAGTTTGAATATTATCTAGAGGCGACAATATTTGTATTAAAACTCACGACTTATGTTTTTTTGTCGTACTTTTACGACGGTTGTATAATTAAGTTGTATTTGTATTCTGTACCATGTATTTGGCGACTCGAGAATAGGTGATGTATACCTATTTTGGGGCGTCGCGGTTGGTATCAAAGCTTAGGGATATGATCCTGGCTAAGATGTGAGACTAGAACTAGGGAGGGAGGAGGGAATTCCTTAGCTAGTATGACCTACTAAGTTTATTTGGTATTTAATTGGTCGGTCGAGTGTAGGGATAATATGTTTCATGTCAATTAACCCTTGTTTTGTGGCGGTATTTGAAAATGGCATCAGAGAATGTTGAGAACATCGATGGAGAGCACGAGGAGGCCGTTGAGTCTCCACGGATCGATAACCGGGACAATGTGCATCGGGAAGGCGACAATCCTCATCAAACAACAACCTTGACCAAATGATGAGCGATGGAATGTTAGGAGGCTTTCATGCGATTCATGCGACATCGATGAGAGGCGGCTCACATCCAAAATGCGAGGTGGAAACTCTTGGCGACTCTCGGACGGTCACCGCCAAATAGATTCGAGGCTGGGACCACCGGAGTTTATTGGAGAGCCAAAACCACTTAAAGGCGGAAGCATGGATAAAGCGAGATAACCAAGATATTTGATGTCTTGGGATGCTCAGAAACAAAAGGTTCCTTCGCCACCTTTATGTTGCGTGAAGAAGCGGATTCTTGGTGGGAATCGTAAAAGCGTACCTGACTGGCCTTTTCAAGATGTCTTGGGAGAAGTTCGAAACATTCAACGACAAGTACTTTCGAAAGTATTCGTCACATGAAGGAGGTGGAGTTTATCAAGTTGGAACAAAACAATATGGCCAGTGTGCCATGACGAGGCTAAATTTGCGGAGTTATCGGTTTGCATCCCATTTGGTTGATAATGAGAGGCGAATGGCGCGAATGTTTTTAAGAGGTTTGAAAGCAGGAATCGTCGATATCTTATTTCGTAAAGCGTGTTTGTATTCGGATGTTGTAAATAGGGCTCGATTGTTGGAAGTAGCGATAACGAGTCAATATGACGAGAAGAAAGCGGTGCGAGAATGAAAATACCGGTGGTACTTGATCATGAGCGGTGACAACAAGCGTGGAGGAATCAACATGCGAAATGGTAACCGCCGGTGGTAATCATAGCGAGACAATAAAATGGACATTTCAAGAAAAGGAGATTCAACAATGATGGAAGGCGTCGACCTGCACACCGTTGTTAAGGAAGGAGAGCGACCACCTATCATATGCTTCAAATGCGGCGGGGAGGGACACATCGGTCAAAGCTGCGCGATGCCGTCAAAGCGTGTTATAATTGTGGGAAGAAGGTCACTTAGCTCGATTTTGTCGTTCATAGAAGACAAAATTCAGCTAGGATGGAGGCACCAAAAGTAGTCGAGAAAAAGTCAAAGCCGGTAGTGTGAGGAGGCGTTTGTTGTGACCTCTCCGAAGCAAGAACGAACGAGGTTATCACGGGTAAGCTTATCATAAACTCTAGTGAAGTCTATACCTTATTTGATCTGGGTTCTACCCATTCTTTTATTTCTCTCTACTTGCGCTCAGCGTTTAAATTTGACTCAGGAGAAATTAGACTTTGACTTATCTGTTGAAACTCCATTAGGAGAAACCTTCATTACATCCTTTTTTTATAAGTCTTGTTTGATTCAAATCGGTACCACATACGTTACTGTCGATCTTATCTCCTTAAAAATACTTGCATTTGGCGTGATTCTACAAGGATTGATTGGTTAACTACTCATCATACTAAAATTGATTGTTTTCGTAAGGTTGTTAGCTTTCATATTCCTAATAAACCTATTATGCGAATTCAAGCGACCAAACCATTAAAATCAATCACGGTCATCTCAAGCCATAAAAGCTATTCGTTTATTGAAAAGCGGATGTCAAGCTTTCTTAGCTCATATCGCAGATTTAAACAAAAATACGTCGATTTGAAGGATATTTCTATTGTTAATAAATTTCTGGCGTATTCACGAAGAACTTACTGGCCTACCCCAGGCGTGAAGTTGAATTTTGTATCGACCTTGAACCGGTACAAAACCCATTTCCAAAGCCCATATCGAATGGCTCTATTGAACTTAGGAGTTAAAGACCCATTTGCGAGGAATTGTTAGACATTGGTTTCATTCGTCCAAATCGTCTCCTTGGGGTGCTCTATTACTATTCGTGAAGAAGAAAGATGGGAGTATGCGACTTTGTATTGATTATCGGGAGTTGAATCATGTCACCATCAAAAATAGGTACCCATTGCCGCGTATTGATGACTGTTTGATCGATTACAAGGAGCATAATTTTTTTCAAAGATCGATCTTCGATTACGGATATCATCAATTTGAAGGTTAAAAGCGAGGATATTCGAAAAAGGCGCCTTGAGAACTTCGATGCGGGCATTATGAATTCTTAGTCATGTCTTTTGGATTGACTAATGCTCTCTTGCCTTCATGGATATGATGAGCCAAGTATTGAGGAATATTTGGATCACTTTGTGGTCGTCTTTATTGATGACATCCTTATTTATTCCAAAGCCGTGAAGATCATGAGCAACACTTGAAGGTGATACTCCAAAAGCCGTGAATATAAGCTTTATGCCGAGTTAAAGAAATGCGAGTTACGGCTTGAGGAAGTAGCATTCCTTGGGCACGTAGTATCAAGTCGTGGAATATCCGTTGACCGAGCAAAGATTGAAGCTATTCAAAGTGGGAACAACCCAAATCGAGTGATCGAAATCGTAGCTTTCTCGGTTTAGCTGGTTATTATCGGAGATTCGTGGAAGGATTTTCTCGAATCGCTACTCCATTAACTCAGCTGACTCGGAAAGATACAAAGTTCGGTTGGAGCGAGGAATGTGAGAAGAGTTTTCAAGAACTCAAAAGGAGACTCATTTATTTTGTTACGACAATACCATCTGGTTCGGAGGGATTTGTCATCTACAGTGATGCTTCGGGCAAAGGGTTAGGATGTGTTCTCATGCAACATGGGAAAGTCATAGCCTATGCCTCAAGACAACTCAAAGAATATGAGAGGAATTATCCTACTCATGATCTAGAGTTGGCAGCTGTTGTCTTCGCACTTAAAATTTGGAGGCATTACTTGTATGGAGAGAAAGTGGAGATCTTTACGGATCATAAAAGCCTCAAATATTTCTTCACTCAAAGGAACTCGACATGCGACAACGGCGTTGGCTTGGCTATTGAAAGATTATGATCATACCATCAATACCATCTGGAAAAGCGAACGTGGTAGCTGACGCATTGAGTAGAAGATCATATGCGGGCACGAGTGCAATATTCACAACACAAAAGCCCATTTTGTGTGACTTGCAAAGGATGGAGATAGAGTTAAAGACTCGAGGGGACCCATGTGATGATGGCGAATATCTGAGTAGAAGCAGGCTTTAATTGATAAAGTTAAAGTTGCTCGAGATTCTGAGATCGGGTGATGCGTATGAGGAAGAAAGTCAAGAAGGTCTTTATCTTAGGAAGCAAGAATCGATGAAGAAGGAATACTTGAGTCGACTCCGGACTTTGTGTTCCTAACGACCACGATTTAAAGTATAAAATCATGATGGGGCGCACAACACACACGTTTGCAATCCATCACAGGAGTACCAAAATGTATCGTGATCTTCGTCATACATTTTGGTGGAAGCAATATGAAGAGAGAGAGATAATATTTATTTATCTCGAGGTGTCTAATTTGTCAGCGAGTTAAAGCGGAGCATCAAGTACCAAAAGGTCCATTGCAACCACTTGAAATTCTAGAATGGAAGTGGGAGCACATTACCATGGATTTCGATTCTGGGGTCTTCCCAAAGTTTCTCCAAAGGCATAGATGCGATTTGGGTCATTGTTGATAGATTGACCAAAATGCGCTCATTTCTTACCGAAATCTGAAAAACTTATACACTTGAGCGTCTTGCTCGTATGTACATAAAGCGAGGTTGTAAGATTGCATGGTATGCTAGTATCCATAGTTTACGATCGAGACCCAAGATTCACTTCAAGATTTTGGGTTAGTTTGCAAAAAGCTATGGGCGCGGATTTCTGATTTAGCTTCGGCATATCATCCTCGAGCGGAGCAGGCGATCGGGAGAGGATTATTCAAACTCTTGAAGATCTATTAAGACTACGTGTCCTTGACTTGAGGAAGTTGGGACAAGTTCTTACCATTGGTGGAGTTTTCCTCTGACAACAATAGTTATCAAGCAAGTATTGGCATGGCTCCATTTGAGGCGTTGTATGGAAGAAAGTGTCGTTCTCGATTATCTTTGGGATGAGGTGGGTGAAGCAGCGTTGTTGGGATTAGGAGTTGATGCGTGTATGACTACGAAAAAGATTCAAATGATCGAATGACGTATAAAAACCTCACAAGATCGACAAAAGAGTTATCTTTGATCTTCATGAAAGGGCGTGGAATTCGATATTGGAGATCGTGTGTTATTACGTGTTGCTCCATGGAAAGGAGTTACGAGATTTGGAAAGAGAGGAAAGCTCGATCCTCGATTCATTGGCCCATTTTAATCCTCGATCGAGTAGGAGCGTGGCTATAGACTTGCTTTCTGCCAAGTATGTCTCGTGTTCATAACATTTTTTTCACATATCCATATTACGTAAATATGTGAAAGACCCGAACCACATTATTGAGTTAGAACCCGGACGAAATAGAGGAAGATTTAACGTATGAAGAGGTTCTGTTAAAATCTTGGATAAGAAGGAACATATTCTACGCTCGAGGTTATACCTCAAGTCAAAGTTTTGTGGAGAAACCACGATGTTGAGGAAATGACACGGGAGTTAGAATTTGAAATGAAATCAAAGTATCCTCACCTCTTGACATACCAAGTCGCACCCTAATTTCGAGGATGAAATTTCATAAGAAGGGAGGTTGTAAGACCCCAACTTTTTGAATAAAGATTAAATTTTCTATAAATATATATTTTTGAATATTATGGTGTGGATTTGATATAATGTTATAGTTGTGGGTAATATTTACAAATTTTGCAAAATGCATGAGTTGTTATATAATATTCGATTGGTGGGGAATATTCGTTTTAACGGGGAATATTAGTACAACAACACAATCATTGGTGGACCCCCCAGCGAAATTATTGTCGGATTGAGAAAAGCGACAAAAATACTTTATGAAAATAACGGCGGAAGTTTTTTACCATTAACTTGTTGAACTACCCGGTAGTAGTAAAAATACGATGTCTGGCGTGGTTGCATAGTAGCACACGGTATTGATTATTGATGCTTACGTGAGAAGTCACTCGGTTATACTCGATTATTACTACGATAATTCTTTGCATCATATCTCTCGTATTATTGATTCGATTATTGTCGTAGTATCAATGCATAATATGTTATTTTATTAAATCAATAATTGAGGCGACAAAGTTATTCATATTATTAAATTACAATATTTACAATGTCAGAGAAGTTACATCGAGGAGAGGTTTGGTCACCTAATTGCGCGCATGATAGGAGAAATCCTTATTGGAAGCCCCCCTCTTTCACAGGAGCGACTGGTTGATAAATATTGTGAGTTATAATATTAATGATGAATGTTATTAAAATTGAAGTTGTGTTAGGAGTTGAATTTGGAGGCGGACGTGATATTTGAGTCGGAGCGATGAAATTAGTAAAATAGTCTATAAACAAAAATTTTGAGAATTCACTATTTGGTGAAAAGTCAACGAGTTGACTTTTTTGGGAAAAATCAAACTTCAAAATTTCAAAATTTATATTTTTGATAAAAATGGTTTCATTGTGTTGGAATTATTTGTGTTAGTGAAAATCGACAATTATTTCGATAATAATTGATGTTTGGAGGTTATATTGACCCGATCGGGTATTTAGCTTAGGATAAATGAGCAATTGATTGCTATTATTTCACATTATTATAACTATTTGTTCACATATGTATACTATTGTTTCACATTCTTGTTACTATTAGGGGAGTTGGTGCAAGATTGATAATACTTGCATGGTAAGTTAAAAATGGAGGTATAGATGGAAGTCTTATCTTGTAATTCGTATTTTCACATGATTAGAACTATTGATTCACATAATTTACTATTGAATCACATTATTTACTATTAGGGGAGGTGGTGCAAGTTTGATAATACTTCCATGACTAAATTAAAAATAAAGGAAAAGTTGGAGGTATTGTCTTTGAAATTTTTGAGACCCCAAGCGTCTGATTATCGAAACTATATTTTTCTATAAATAAGCTCATTCTTCCTTCATTTCTCACCAATTCACAAAAGCTTTAGAGCGATTATTATAGAGAGAAATTATAGAAAAAGAAGAAGAAGTCCGCTACCTCTTTATTCCGAGTATCAGTTTTTCTAAAGGTAGGGAGTATTATTTCTTTCTTATCTATGAAGAGAACTTATGTTATTCCATTCTTTATTATTACATTGGAATAACTTTTTGTATCTGTGAGCTACCCTATACTTGGTGAAATTCTTACATTGTTCCATTCTTTATCATTACATTGGAACATCACATGCATGCGCGTTCTCATGGGACTGGTTAAAATCTTTATTATTTTTGTTGGAATATCACATGCATGCGCATTTTCTGTGGGACTGATTCCGTCTTTATTATTACATTGGAATATCACATGCATGCGTTTCTATGGGACTGATTCCGTCTTTATTATTACATTGGAATATCACATCATGCGTTTCTGCGGACTGATGCGTCTTTATTATTACATTGGAATAACTTGATTCCGTTATTTATTATTCTATGGAATAACTTTTGCTGTGCGGTCTATCGCATGCTGGTGATTTCTTTTGTTATTTCATTCCTTATTATACTCGGTTGGTTAAAGTTTTGACTTCTATACTCCATGAAATTAGTGGAATATCCTTGATATTTGCGCTTCATCCGATATCTTTTCATGAAAATATTCTTACGAGCATTCTTGAATTTTACTCTCTAAAGCGATATCATGTTGACAATTTGGGCGTTATTAGTTCTGGATAAAATAATTCTTGAACTTGTTTTATTGAATTCTTATATCATTGTCATCATCCTCATGTTTATATTTTGTTGAAAGTCATATGTGGCCTATAGTGCATAGATGGACTTGGTATGATTATGACGAGGGATTATTCGGTGTAATCATGGTAGTAATGTTACAAATGATGTGGTAAAAGTCCTCGTTGGCCCGTAGTGCATTGATGGGCGAGTTGTTGGCATGATCATGACCATTATTGAATACACAAATATTCTTGGCCCGTAGTGCATGGATAATTGTGGTCGTGATACTAAAGAATATCCTTGGTAGTAGTGCGGGGGTGATTCGATGATGTGGATTATTTATTAAAATTTGAGTCCGGTGATAAAAGTGATGAAAAACCTTTTAAATCATAAAAGATAGTAGATTTTATTCTCTACTTGACTCTTTTAATGGATTGCTTGTTCATTGCTAGATTAAACTTGATGGTTGTTATATTGTATCGGTTTAACACTTTGTTGAAGGCTAACGATAATATATTACGCATTATCTTAGTCATATATTTTCTCTTTGGGCTAGTTGAGCTCACCCTTTTACTTTTATTGTTCTCTTTAGGAAATGAGAGCGTAGCGAGGGACTAGTCGGGGAGCGGGTAGCGGACGGATGATAGCATTAGTAGTCCTCACTATTGGTGAAATAGTGGAAAATAAATGTAATAATATTGAATTTGAGTTTGTATATATTATCTAGGTGATGTATATTTGTATTAAAACTCACGACTTATGTTTTGTAGAAGTAGTAGATTTTTACGACGGTTGTATAATTAAGTTGTATTTGTATTACATACCATGTATTTGGCGACTCGAGAATAGGTGATGTATACCTATTTTGGGGGCGTTATATGCACTTGGAGACGGTGGAGATAGTTATATGTCAAGAAAAGACTCACCATTGGAAAGAAGATGATAGTAATCTTCTCATTTTTCTTTGGGGTCTATTGGGTCAACCGAGGATAATTACGTGGACATATGATATCTATTATAACCTAGACGCATGGCCTCCCATATACGAAGGTTTCTTGAGCACTTCAAGAAGATTTTAATTTCTAAAATGGTTTTGACTATACTTTTATGTAAAGTACCATTGTAAGGTTGTGGTCGAGGCACCATGAGAGTTACATACATTTGTATTAAAACTCACGATTAAGCGTGGTCGTATTCTATCTGACGATTCAACGATTGTATAAATGAAGTTATATTTGAATTTTGTACCATGTATCTGGCGACTCATAATGGGTGATGTATACCTAATTTTGGGGGCATCACGCGAATATTCTCCGACAAAAAAAATATTCTCCGACCAAACGAATATTTTATAACAACTTGCTTACTTTGCAAAATTTGTAAATATTACCCACAACTATAACATTATATTAAATCCACACCATAATATTCAAAATGATATTTAGAGAAAAATAATCTTTATTTATGAAAGTTGGGGTATTACAATCTCCCATTCTTATGAAATTTCGTCCTCAAAATTGGGGTACGTACCTGGTATGTCAAAGAGGTGAGGATACCTTGATTTCATTTCAGATTCTAACACCCAGGTCATTTCCTCGACATCGTGGTTTCTCCACAAAACTTTGACTTGAGGTATAACCTTGGAGCGTAGAATATGTTCCTTCTTATCCAAGATTTTAACAGGTAAATCTTCATACGTTAAATCTTCCGATATTTTGTCCGATTCTAACTCAATAATATGGTTCGGGTCTTCCACATATTTACGTAATATGGATATGTGAAAAAAGTTATGAACGCGAGACATACTTGGCGATAAGGCGAGTCTATAAGCCACAGTTCCTACTCGATCGATGATTTCAAATGGGCCAATGAATCGAGGATTGAGTTTTCTTTTCTTTCCAAATCTTGTAACTCCTTTCCATGGAGCAACACGTAACAACACATGTTCTCCAACATTGAATTTCACGTCCTTTCTATGATTTAAAAAGTTTATCATCAATTTTATTGTTGGAACTCAGCTAAATAAATAATTCACATCACTGAATTATCCCATGCACTACGTGCCAAATATATTCATTATTATCACCAATGGTCATGATCATCACTGTCCATCAATGCACTACGAGCCAATGGTGACTTTTACCATATCATTTGTAACATTTTGGGTCATGATTATACCGAATGATCTCTAGTCATAATCATACCAATCAACAGTCCATCTATGCACTAAGGCCAAAGATGACTTTCATTATAATATAAACATGAGGATGATGACAATGATATAAGAATTCAATTAAATGAGAGCAAGGATAAATTTTAAAAATTTATAATTCAATTTATCAAGAATTTAATAATGTCCAAATTGTCAACATGATACTACTTTGTGAAGTACAATTCAAGAATAATATTGTATCAAAAATAATTTAGACAGAAAAGAAATTAATTTTTACCATGAATAGTACCTCATGAATAGTACTCCGGCATGAAAAGATTAAACTTTAACAAGAATACTCAGAAAAATATCATTGTGAAACGATACTAGATGAAGCGCAAATTCCAAGAACATTCTACTAATTTCAAGGAGTATAGAAGCAATACTTGTCAGCATAAGTGTAGAATTAGGAATATGAAACGAAATAATATTACTTACATACTACAGAGTATGGAAGAAAATATTATTTCTTTTAATAATCTTAATGCGAAATAATATTCCTTACGAGTACAAAAGAAATGATATCCTATACAGTATGAAAGAATATACGAAACTGCAAATGGATTTTCACCCGTCATGCGGTAATTCGCGTAGACAGACCATTTCCACAATTTAATAAAGAATGTATACAAAATGTTATTCACCATGCATGCGGTAATCCACATAGACATGTTACTCCCATAGATTAATAAAGAATGAATACGAAGGGTTATTCACCATTCATGCGATAATCCGCGTAGACAGGTTACTCCCACAGATTAATAAAGAATAGAATGACAACCCTTATAAGTATGAAGAAAATAACATCCTTTACGAATACGAAAGAAATAATACTCCTTACCTTAGTAGGAGATTGCATACTCAAATAGTGTAGTAACAGAATATTGTTCTTCTTTCTCTCTGATTCTCTCTCTATAGAATTCTCTTGTAAGTCGTAGTGAATTGGTGAGAATGAAAGAAGAAATAAGCACCTATTTATAGAAGATTTCTAGCTTAGCCCTTGCAATGTGAAGAGGCAGGTGGCTTGACGATTGGTGATGTGAAAAGAAAGGTGGTTTGACGCTTGTAATGTGAAACAACATGTGGTTCGACGCCTGTAATATGAAACGACAAGTGGTTTGACGTCTGGTAAAGGCAATTACTATTGGCAAAAGTGACTCTTAGATGATGACACATGGGCCCCCATGGAATAAACCAAACTTACAATAAATGTCTCATAACAGACTTCTTATTTATATCAAAGATTGAATAAATATTACCACAAATCATTTTATCTTCAATCAACACATTTTTAATCTTCCAACAATTATTCATCATTAATATTATAACTCACAATATTTAACGACTAGATCATTCCCAGGAAAGAGGGGGCTTTCCAATAAGGATTTCTCCCTATTGGCGCTCAATTAGGTGACCAAACCCATTTTCTCGACAGAACTTTCTAGACATCGTCAATAATGTAAATAATAATATGAATAAATTTATCATCTTAACTATTGATTTAATAATATAAAATATTGTGCAAATGATACTGTGACAATAATTGAATCAATAACGTGAGATACTATGCGGCAATTACTGTAGCAATAATTGAGTATCACTGAGTGACTTCTCACTTAAGCATCGATAATCAATACTGTGTGTCTTCTTATTCAACCAATGCCAGACATCGTACTTTTATCATCAGGGTATTTCAACAGCTTAACGGTAAAATTTTCACTGTTATTTTTATAAAAGATAATTACATAGTTTTCTAACTCCAAATAATAATTATGTTGTGGGGTCCACCAATGATTGTGTCATCGCACGAATATTCGCGACAAAAAAAATATAAAACCAAACGAATATTTTATAACAACTTGCTTACTTTTGCAAAATTTATAAATATTACCATAACTATAATATTATATTAAATCCACACCATAATATTCAAAATGATATTTAAAGAAAAATAATCTTTATTTATAAAAATTTGGGTCTTACATTAAATTTTAATATGTCGTTATCGTTTAATTTAAAAAATATTATTAATAATTATTACTGAATCATATCAATTATTTGTGAGTTTAATATGTAAAATTAACTTTTAAAAAGTCGATAATAAACTTATTGTTTAGAATGAAAAAAATATTGTGTAAGATTAGAAAATAGGACCCAAAAATCATTGAAAATATACTTTTTCTTTTTTATAATGGTGGAAAGTACCCAACTTGCAATGAACCAACCCACCAAGTGACGTGTTCTGTTTCTCACCAAAATAAAAAACAAAATGCTTCAAAAAAAATATTTTTTGGAATTTAATATTTTATTTAATGCCAAGTTGCAGTCAACCATTTTTGTAGCAACAATAGGAGTACACGAAAATGTAGTTCTTATGATGAAGTTGGAAAATGATATATTTTAAGATTTATATATTATTTATTTTTATATTTTTATGAGTTACGTGGAAAATTATTGTTAGTATTATTTTAAGGATATATTTAATATAATAAATTAAATTATAATTATATTCAATCTCATATATTATAATCGTAATTCGACATAAAATTTGTAGATCAATCAATATCCATTTTAGTCCTTTCAATTCTAGAAATAATTAAAACACACCATGCACGTTATTATTGTATGCGTGTGTATATGTATAATGTATGCAACGTTTATCACGTGTAATTTTTGTGACTCAAAAAAATATACACCCTTTTCTGCAATATATTATGCGGTTGTTGAAAGTTCCATCCTTTTTTGTACCAAAAAGATAATGTAATTCAATAATTTCTGTCAATTTTTGTGAAAGATACTTTCCCAAACATTAAAAAGATAAAAAATACATTCATAATGTATAGAAAGTTTTGGAAAATAATTTAAATATATCTCTCTCCATATTCAATATACAATATATAGATAGAATAAATGTAACACCTGAATTTCACATAGAAAGATATGAAAAAAAAAATATTTTTATATAAAGAATTAAGGGGGGTGTATTTAATTATGATTTTTAAAGACTTTTTTTAAGTGACAGACTTTTATAGAATTTGTGGGATTTGAATGATTTTCACAGACTTTAAAGACTTTTTTAAAATGACTTTTATAGACTCCATGAAATAAGTAACAGACTTTTATAAACTTTTTATCAAGACTGTGATAGACTCTTGCAATTTATATTAATTGTTAATTAGCCCATGTGTACAACATCTCCCTCTTTTTTCATGAACAAGAGTAAATCTCATTATATTATTGTGGCATGAGATTTTATATATGTTGAAAGCGTTCACATTATTCTACTCTTTTCACGATACATTTGGATACTTAGATACCAATAAAATTTTAAAAACTACATAAACAATACAAAAATTAAAACTTTTACTTTTCATTGAGTTATATATCTTTTATGATATGCTGCGACGCTTTTTTTAGTAAGAATACCAAACTATGTTTTTCACAAAATAATATGACAATGAAATACATATATATTTGTCATGCAGGAATACATATATATATTTGTCATGCAGGAATAGAACCACATGTTACATTATTTCACTATGATACACCAAAGACACTTGAAGATTTAATATGGAGGATGTCTCAAAATTAATGATAATTTCCTTCGTTTAAAATGGCAGAAAACTATAAAAAAAAAATATACACATCATATATTTTCTATTTTCATATATTATATATACATAATCTTTACAACTGATATGAGAGTTTCATGATTTATCTCATTTTTGTTGAACAAATCTCTTCTCTCTTTCTATTGGAAGCTTTCGAATGGTTGCTTTTTTCCTCAACAATTCAGATTAGGTCTAGTTATTTGTTTATTTATTAATATATCTTGTTAATTCTCTTATTATAATAAATCCAATTATTTTTATGGCCCACATTATATCAAATTATTTATCCATCACATTTTAATATTTATATAAAATAAATAACTAATTTGACCCAATAAAAGAAAAAGCCCAATTAATAACTAGTTTTATCCACCTTTGTGTTTATTTGAAAGTCTTTAGAAATCTTTAGAGATGAGGTAAGACTTTCGATATGGGTTGATAGTTATAATTTTCTTCTAAAGTCTGTCAAAGTCTACCATTTGATAGAAATCTTTAAAATCTATGACTTTTTGAATACCAAAATAGTTTTATAGACTTTATAAAAATCTTAATTCAATACCACCTAACTTTTAAAGGCATTAAAAAAGTTGTAATTGAATATCATTAAACTCTTATAAACTCTTTAAATGTCTTGATTGAATACAACTAAATTTTTAAAATCTTTAAAAGTCTTTAAAAATTTTAATTGAATACACCCCCCTAAGTTACTAACAATATTACCAATTTTTGAATAAATCTGTGACGGGCTAAGATGACCTAGTGGTTTAAGCATGGTCGTTCCTGAACACCGGCGGGAGGGTCGACCGCCTTGGGCCTCCGATTTGAAGGGCTAATATATATATATATATATATATATATATATATATGTGTGTGTGTGTGTGTGTGTGTGTGTGTGTGTGTGTGTGTGTGTGTGTATGACTTTGCTAAGCAAAATAAAGTCATTGAAATTTTCTGGAATTTGTGTCATCTATTAAAAAAAATTCAAAGTTTAAATTGTTAAAAAATTATTTGCGATCGACTATGACACAAGAAATGTTAAATGAGTTCACAACAATATGCATCGAGAAGGATATACTAGACAAACTCGATTTAGAACATTTAATTGAAGATTTTGCCTCTAGGAATACTAGAAGAAGTATCTTTCAATGAATATATTTTTATATATTTTGTTGTAGTCGAAATTCTCATATATTTTGTTATAGTCGAATTATTATGTTTTAAGCTCTGAAAATGCACTTTTTAGGATACAACTTGTACTTTTTATTTATTTATTTTTACTCTCTTTTTTGTCAAGACGATGTTTCGAAAAATGTCTCATTTTCATTTTTTGTCCTAGACCACTAAAATCTCAGGAACGACCCTGAGTTTAAGGCCTTGTTTGGATAGATTTAATTTAATTCGGACTTGAGATTTGACCCAATATTTATTCCGGACTCAGGATTTGACCCTAGTTGTTTCATATGGTATCAAAACCGACTCTCGAAAACTCGGGTCAGGTCATCCGATCAGGTTATCAAATGTGGGGACGCGAAAGCTGGTGGTATTTGAGTGAGTACTATTGTGCTAGTTGTTTAAGGCTTTGCTCGGATGAATTTAATTCGATTCAGATTTGTGATTTGATCCAAAATTTATTTTTAGACTTGAGATTTGACCTGTATTGTTTCAATAAATATGCATGCATGCTTTCTCAATTGTAATTTTATAAATTATACAATGCAATGTAAAAATTAACTAATAATTTTTTGTGCAATAACAATTGTGTAAAAACAGTGTACTTATAAATTGAAATTGAATACAAGTTCTATTCTTCAAATTGAACCTCTATAATGTTTTTCTAAATTTGTATGTTAAGTGAATAATTGTAAGTGCATAAAAAATAAACAAAATTATATGGTGTGATAATGTCGAATAATGCTATAAATACGAAATTACAAATAGTAATAGTGAAGACGTAAGAGATTAAGTTATTTCAAACACAAGCTAAGTTAAAATTCGGATTAAACATGAATTTTGTTATTTTTTATGTCATTTAAATAAAACTCAAAACTTTATATTATGGATAAATAACCTTTTGGTCACTGTACTGGGGTCCGGTTTTCATTCTGATTATCGAAACTTTTTTTTGTTACAATCGAATAACTGTACTCTCAAAAACTTACAAAATGGTCATTCCTTACAATTTTCGTCCGAAAAAAAGGACGGAAAAGCTGACTGTGCATTAATGTGACGCCTCCAAAATAGGTATACATCACCTATTCTTGAGTCGCCAGATACATGGTACAGAATTCAAATACAACTGTCGTGTACAATATGACAAAACATAAACTATGAGTTTGAATACAAATATTGTCTACTAGAGAGTATACAAACTCAAAAAAAAATTCTCATTACAATTATTATCACACTATTTCACAGAATAGTGAGGACTACTAATGCACCATCTAGGACCATCACTCCGTTCCCTGATTCGTCCCAGTTATATTCTCATTTCCTGAAGAGAACAGTGAAAGAAAGGGTGAGCTCAACTAGCCCAGTAAGAAATATTATGACTAAGATAATGCAGAATAAATTATCATTAGCTTTAAACAGTGTTAAACTGATACAATATAACAAACATCAAGTTTAACTGTAGCGGAACAAATAATCCATCAAAAGAGTCAAGTAGAGAATAAAATCTACTATCTTTTATGATTTAAAAAGTTTTTTCATCACTTTTATTGCTGGGACTCAGCTTAATAAATAATCCACATCATCAAATCACCCATGCACTACGGCCAAGGATATTCTTTACTATCACGACCACAATTATCCATGCACTACGGGCCAAGAATATTTGTGTATTCATTAATGGTCATGATCATGCCAACAACTGTCCATCAATGTACTACGGGCCAATGATGACTTTTACCATATTATTTGTAACATTACGGTCATGATTACACCGAATAATCCCTGGTCATAATCATACCAAATCCATCTATGCACTACAGGCCACAGATGACTTTAAAAAAATATAAAAATGAGGATGATGACAATAATATAAGAATTCAATAAAACAAGTTCAAGAATTAATTTATACAGGAACTAATAATGTTCAAATTGTCAACATGATATTGCTTTGTAGAGTAAAATTCAAGAATGCTCAGAAGAATATTTCCATGAAAATATACTGGATGAAGCGCAAATATCAAGGATATTCCACTAATTTCATAGAGTATAGAAGTCAAAACTTTAACCAACTGAGTATAACAAGGAATGGAATAACAAAAGAAATCACCAGGCATGCGATAGACCGCACATGCACGTTATTCCAACATAATAATAAATAAGGGAATCGAGTTCTACAGAAACGCTTGCAGATGTGATATTCTAATAAAATAATAAAGAGCGGAACCAGTCCTGTAGAACGCATTGAGACGTGATGTTCCACCGAATGATAAATAATGGAACCAGTAAAGGCGTAAACGCACGCAGACAGGATGTTCCAATGAATGATAAAGAATGGAATAACAGAAGAATTTCACCAAGTATAGGGTAGCCCGCGTATACAGGTTATTTCAATAGAATAATAAAGAATGGAATAACAGAAGTTCTCTTCATGGATAAGATAGAAATAATACTCTCTACCTTGGAAAAACTAGATACTGGAATAGTGAGGTAGCAGACTTCTCTTCTTCTTTCTTTTTATAATTTCTCTCTATAATAATCGCTCTAAAGCTTTTGTGAATTGGTGAGAAATGAAGGAAGAATGAGCTTCTATTTATAGAAAAATATAGTTTCGATAATTGCACGTTTTGGGGCTCAAAAAATTACAATATAATACCTCCAACTTTTCTTTCATTTTTAATTTAGTCCTGCAAGTATTATCAAACTTGCACCACCTCCCCTAATAGTAAATAATGTGAATCAATAGTTCAATCATGTGAATCAATAGTATAATCATGTGAAAAATACGAATTACAGTATAGTACCTCCATCTATACCTCTATTTTTAACTTAGTCATGCAAGTGTTATCAATCTTGCACCAACTCCCCTAATAGTAAATAATGCGATTCAATAGTACACACGTGTGAACAAATAGTTATATAAGTATGTGAATTAGTAGCAATTAAGTTCTCATTTATCCGATAAATTATTCGATTTATCAATATAACCCCTAGACATCAATTATCATCGGAATAGATGTCGATTTCCACTAACACTAATAATCTAACACAATGGAACTATCGAAATTCATTTTTAATCAACACAACTTATTCATCATTAATATTATAACTCACAATATTTAACAACCAGGTCGTTCCCAAGAAAGAGGGGGCTTTTCGATAAGGATTTCTCCTTATTGGCGCGCAATTAGGTGACCAAACCTCTCATTAACAGAACTTCTAGACATTGTCAATATTGCAAATAATAATATGAATAACTTTTTCGTCTCAATTATTGATTTAATAATATAAAATATTATGCAAATGATATTGTGACAATAATTGAATCAATAATATGAGAGATATGATGCAGCAATGATATTGTGACAATAAAATATTACTGTACTTTTAACACCGGGTGTTTCAACAGTTAACGGTAAAACTTCCGTCGTTATTTTCATAAAGTATTTTTGTCGTTTTCTCAATCCGATAATAATTTTGTTGTGGGTCCACCAATGATTGTGTCGTTATATTTAATATTCCTCGTTAAAACGAATATTCTCCCACCAATCGAATATTATATAACAACTTGCGTACTTTGCAAAATTTATAAATATTATCCACAACTATAACATTATATCAAATTCACACCATAATATTTAAAAATATATTTCGAGAAAATTTAATCTTTATTCAAAAGTTGTGGTCTTACAATTAAACTCCACTTTTTTGCTGACGTGGACGAGTTTTGCTGATGTGGACGAGTTTTCTTTGACCTTTGACCCATCCAACTATCTATCATTCTTTCCATTTTCAGTTTTCACATACAATAATAATAATTGAATACAAAAAAATAAATACTTTAAAATTTCATTTATTTATAATAATACATTCATAATTAATTTCATTTATTTATAATTAAGCATTTATAATTTTAAAATTAATTTATCGTTTCATACTTTTAAAATTAATTACTGTTTATACTTTTTAAAATAATTCTTCATTTATAATTTTAAAATTAATTACTATTTATAATTTTAAAATAATTTATTATTTATAATGTTAAAATTAATTATCATTCATAGTTTTAAAAATAATTTATTGTTTATAATTTTAAAATAATTACTATTTATAATTTTAAAATTAATTATCATTTATAATTTTAAAATTAATAATTGTTCATAGTTTTGAATATAATTTACTGTTTATAATTTTAAAAATAATTAATGTTTATAATTTTAAAATAATTTACTGTTTATAATGTTAAAATTAATTACTGTTCATAGTTTTAAAAATAATTTATTGTTTATAATTTTAAAAATAATTACTGTTTATAATTTTAAAATTAATTACTGTTCATAGTTTTGAAAATAATTTACTGTTTATAATTTTAAAAATAATTACTGTTTATAATTTTAAAATTAACTGTTTATAATTTTAAAATTAATTTACTATTCATACTTTTAAAATTAATTTACTGTTTATACTTTTAAAATTATTTACTGTTTATAATTTTAAAATTAATTACTGTTTATAATTTTATTAATTAAAATTATTATTATTGTTGTTATTATTATTATTTTGAAATTATTATTATTATTTAAAATTATTATTATTATTATTTTGAAATTATTATTATTCTTCTTAATATTATTATTATTATTATTATTTTATTATTATTATTTTTAAATTATTATTAAGATACAATTATTTTTACACATAACAAAACCATATACACAAGCAAAAAAACAGAGTCAAATCGCCAACTCAACACTTTCGTTTAACTCAAAGATTCCGGTTAAAATCTAGTTTTGGATTTAAAATTGTAAGGAATAATTATTTTGTAAGTTTTTTGAAAAGACAGTTATTCGATCAGAAAAAAAAGTTTCGATAACTACAATGAAAACCGAACCCCAATACAATGACCAAATGATTATTTATCCCCTTTATATTATAACTAGTTTAACCTTACAGGCTTTAAAATTTTAAAATTTAAATATATTTTGAATACATATGTTATGTAACGTTGAGCAATTAATATAATAATAAAATATGTATTTGAGACATATTTATCCTTGAGTTATTAGCATATCGTAAATTATGTAAAATAAATTAAAATTTTATAAAATTTGAAAAGTTAAATAGAACGATAAAAAAAATAAAATTATAAGGATAAAATAATAATAATATCTAAAGTTATAGGGTAAAAGAGGAAGAACAAAAAATCAAGAGTTGCATAAAATTACCAAAATTATCATGGAAACTTTATTATAATATAGATATAGATAGTTAGTTATCATTACTTGTAATTGTTAAACCGAGTCATATATAATGAGTCATTAAATAATTACACAATTTAACAGCTTATTTTATAAGTTATTTTTATCGAAAAATAAAAAATTCTGTCAGCACAACTAACTCCACATAAAAATTTATACTAGTTATCTAAAGACAAGTTTTTTTTTTTTTTCTGATATGTGAGTATTTCGATTTGGGTCGGACTAAATTTTTAATCCCGAATAAAATTTTTGAAACAGGCTTACGTATGCGGTCCGTAACTTTTATAGTGCTTCGAGTGGGAACTGAACTCAAGAGTTTCAGTGAACTCAAGAGTTTCAGTGTTACGATTGATCCCTTTAAAATATTTAATAAAAATATTACATAGCATACACTAACTAATAAGTTTATAATCAACTTTTTACTTGATGGAAAAATATAATCAAATATAAGAAGATTTCTTGTTCTTATTATAACATCGTAATTAGCTATACATATATTTGATATAGATAATAATCTTCTCTTTTAAATTTGAGAATAATTAAAAATAGAAAATATTCAATTGAAACATGAAAGCGTGATTAAATTGATCTTAGTTATCTTCGGAATGGAGTGAAGAAAAAAAAAAGGATTCTCAAACTCGAAAAAAAATCCAATAACTTTAAAAGAATTGAATGAAAAATGAAAAAAAAAAACACATTTAGCACATTGTGGTTGTCGTGTTTTAAGCAATTAGTCACTGTGTTTTAAAAATATTCAATTGACCCGCTGTGGTTTTTAAAAATGTACAATCAAGTCATTCCGTCCAATTTGACTAATAGACATCTAAAAAAGCAACTTGGTTATCCTACGTGACTTTTTGAAAAAAAAAATATGACGTGTATTTGCTGATTGGGCGGGAGGAAGCTTGGTTATCCTACGTGGATTTTTTATTTTCCTTTTATCTCTTTTCCAAATAATATATCAAATTTTTTGTATCAATGAGATCTATTGTGAGATCCCGAATTTTATGAAATGAAAGTATTCAATTTTTTTATAATTATTATTCTATTTAGTAAATGGTTAAATTGATAAAAGGTTAAAGTTAAGGCTGATATGTGAAATTTTTTGCAAAGTAAAAAAGTGGTTATAAAATATTCGATTGGTCGGGGAATATTCGTTTTAACAGAAAATATTAGTACGACTGCACAATCATCAGTGGACCCCACAACGAAAGTATTGTCGTGGTTAGAAAACGATAAAATTATCTTTTTATAAAAATAACGACGAAAGTGTTATCGTTAAACTGTTGAAATATCCGGTGGTAAAAGTGCATTAATACGCGTGGTTGCATAGTATCACACGGTATTGATTATTGATGCTTACGTGAGAAGTCACTCAGTTATACTCAATTATTGCTACAGTAATTGCTGCATAATATCTCTCATATTATTGATTCAATTGTTGTCACAGTATCATCTGCATAATATTTTATATTATTAAATCAATAATTGAGACGACAAAGTTATTCATATTATTATTTGCAATATTGATGATGTGTAGAAAGTTCTGTCGATGAAAGGGGTTTGGTCATCTAATTGCGCGCCAATAGGGAGAAATCCTTATCGGAAAGCCCCCTCTTTCTTGGGAATGATTTGATTGTTAAATATTATGAGTTATAATATTAATGATGAATAAGTTCGTGTTGATTAAAAATGAAATTGATATTTCCATTGTGTTGGGATTATTAGTGTTAGTGGAAATAGACATTTATTTCGATACACTACAAGAAAAATGTCTATCAGCGACCAATACTATCAGCGACCGGATATGCGATCGCTGATAATAGTAATAGAGACCGGCATTGGCGACCGTCATTTAATCTAGTCGCTATTTAATATCAGCGATCGCATGCGGTCGCTAGCACAAATTTGCCTCGTAAAAATTGGCACGAAATGTTGGCGACCACTTAATATCAGCGACCGCATGCAGTCGTTGATAAGTCCATGTCATTAAAAATCGCTAAGTCCATGTCATTAAAAATTAGCGACCACATGCAGTCGCTGATGGCAGTCGCTGATCAAACTTAATATTAGCAGTTTCATTCATTCGCTCAACACAGCAAAGGCGAGAAAAAATGAGAGAGCTCAGAGAGAAGAGGGAAAAAGGGGGAGAAGAGAAGAAGGAGAAGAGACTCTGGCCGCCACCGATCCGCCACCACTGGTCAGAAATAGAGAGAAAAAGGAGAAATAGGGGAGATGAGAAGAAGAGAAGAAGGAGGTCGTCCGCCGCCGCCACCTGCCACCGTTCACCGACTTGTGAACTCAACTGAGAATCAGGTAGGGTTTTTAATTTCAAGCTTGCATTTTGATTTTCATATTTTTAGTTATTGATACCCGGCTGACTATAATTTTTAGGAGGATGTCAAGCATTTATTAAATTTGTTAATAGTTCTATTATAATGTTTTTCAGTTCTATAATTTGTTAATTGGATTAAATGAATTGTTGTATGAGGGTTTGGAATAGGATTGAATTGTTCTATAATGAATTGTTCTATAATTTGTTAATAGGATTGAATGAATTTAGATTTTCATTTCGATGTGGAATTTCTTTTGGAAAATAATTTGAATTTGTGGAGCTATGCCACCAAATAAAATTGATATATATATATATATATATATATATATATATATATATCCATTTGGGGCGGAAGGAGAGATTTAAAGAAGAAGAACAAGAGAGCGCATACAAACACAATTGAATTACTAAATAAAAACAGTTTTATTGATAACTTGAACTATTTACAAAGTTTTATTGATAACTTGAACTATTTACAAGTGCGGAAAATAAAAATGACTTACAAGATTATCTGACTAAGAACATTAGAAGAAGAGGGGTAAAGAAAGGCTAACAGCGGTAGAGGCTAAAGATTCGACTGAGAAGGAACTCAGCGTCTTTTGAAGTCTGCCTTACCAAATGAGTTCAGTTTCCTTTTATAGATCAAGGAAAGAACTGTTACATGATTACTATTACAACAACTGGGGTAAAGTAAGAAACATATTACATTTACTAAAGTGAAAGTAAAAGTAAGAAACATATTACATTTACTAAAGTAAAAAGTAGCTGCAACTTTTGACCAAAATACGCAGGAATCTGCTTTCGGTGGAAAAGCTGGTATAAACTTTTGACTTGGGCGGCCCTAGGGCCCTAATGCATGTGACTGAAATAATTGCTGCTGGAGCAAGAGCTTGCTGTCGGAGCAGGTGATTGAATGATGGCTGCCGGAGCAGGTGCTGGAAGTTGGCTGCCTTCATCACATCCACTTTGATTGATTGATGAAAGGGGCAATCAACTTTTTGACTGATGACCAATCAGGAGAAGGGATCCTGAGCATCTTGAAGACCAATGGTGCCATAGGGGTCACAGTTGTCTTCATCATCTTCTTCGTTTTGACAAGATTCAACTTCTTGAGACTGAGAAGAAGCATTTTCTGAAGCTTCAAACTCGTCGTCTAACTGATTAAATCTCTTATGAATAGCGTCAGCAAAGAGTCTTAGCTGAGCCGTAGAATAACTATCAATATTAGAAATATCCATTGAATTAGGGGCAGCTGATTTATCTTTCGATTTATCAGATGACTTTTTGGATGATTTACTGGAAGACTCAACAGCTGGAGTTATGGTGACTGGAGGGGCCAGAATAGGAGAAGGGGGAAATTCTTTTTGAACTTGACCAACTATCCTATCGACACCGAATTTATCCCACTATTTGATGTAAAAACGGCGAGACACATGGGCAATGGGTGATAGAGAAGTCTGAGATGTCCTAATGCCGATGGACGACAGAGACTAGAATATGGTGACTTCTTAAGGAGACAAAATCTCGTATTGCCATTTAAGGATCCACGTGATTTTATATTTACTACAGAAAAGAAGGAAAAATGGGAATCCTTCAAAAACTGAATTATACTTAGCATGATTAGTAAAATGGTGAACTTGTGTTTTGAGGGGATCGGGAAGAATCTCATAACATTGAGATCAAGTCTAGTCCACCAAAGGTGAAACCATATGGGGATTTTACTTTTGAACTTGTGGTCGAATGTAAAACCATTTAATGACTATGATCTTCATTTTGGTGAAGAAAGATTTTATTCCATGCCTCAATATAATCGAAATAGCAGTAAGAGCTAGTTTGATTAGAGAGAGACCTGAGATCTGAAGGATGACTTCCCCAATCAGAAAAACTGAGGATTTGTTTAATATAAAGTGAATGATAAAGAAGTTTAGACTTATTATCATTAGCATAAATTGGTTTAATAAATACTAACTTGGTTTCAAGAAGGATGTCCTTATAATACGCAAGGGATTTATAAGGAGCCCATGGGAGGAAATGTCAGCCAGTAGGCAAATACTGGGCTGCAAGTTTAATAGGGTCATCTTTGGGTTTCATGTGTAACTCAAGGTGAAATAGGTGTTGATCGTATTTAGCATGATATTCAGTGGCTGGATAACTAGATTTGGATGAGGTTGCCCTCGTTTGATTAGCATATGGGTCAATTGGTCGAGGTTGACTAGCAAGGGCCAATGAATAAGGCTTGGGGATCGTCCTAAGAACCTGAAGTTTAGTAATTTGACTGGTCTGAGCTACTGGGTTAACTGGGTGAGGAACAACAGTTTCTTTTAACTGATTGACTGGGCCTGAAGAGCAGCCATGACCACGAGAAGATGAACCTCCTTGCACACTCATTTTGTAGAGACAGTACCTGTTTTGATAAATTCATGTGTGAGAAAATCAGGAACTGAATTGTTACTTCCTTTAATATATTCAATATCAAAATCAAAAATACTGAGGAGAGCTTGCCAGCTAGCTAACGAATGCTTAGAGGCGACGTTCTCAACGTATTTTTCAAGAATAAATTTTGCTGATTTGCAATCTATTCTAACTAGAAATTTTTGATTGAGTAAATCACGTTGAAATTTATTAATACATAAAATAAGTGATAAAATCTATTTTTAATAGTACTGTAATTTAACTGTGTAGGATTCTATGCGCCGAAATGAAATTGGACAATTTGTTCTGAAGAAGTGGGATTTAACTGTTGTTTAAGAATGCCACCGAATCCAATGTCAGAGGCATCGATTTCAACTATTTTGAATGCTGAATCATTTGAAATGACAAGGCAAGGCAAAACCTTAACATATCTTTTGACTTGTTGGACGACAGAAGTATGAGCGTCAGTCTAAGGAGGTGGATTACTTTGTAAGCGCTGAAAAAGAGGCTTACAAATCTTCCTGAGATCTTGGTAGAACTTGCCAATATAGTTGAGCGAGCCCAAAAATCTCTGTAGCTGTGTTTTGTCGGTAATCTTATTTGGGAACCGATTGGCAAATTGAATAGCTCTGTCAATTGGCCGTGTGAGTCCATGATAGAGGATTAGACCGAGAAACCTGACTTTAGTTAAAAACAGACTACACTTGGAAGGTGAAAGAACAAGACCATTGGTTTTAACCGTTTTGAAGAATGAATTCAAATGCTTAATATGCTCTTCAATAGTCTTGGAGAATACAAGGATATCGTCAATATAAACAATGATAAAATGACTGAAAGGGTTCAAAATATTATTGAGAATATTCTGAAATTCACTAGGTGCATTCTTTAGTCCAAATGACTGAACATTCCATTCGTAATGACAGAACGGAGTGGTAAATGCTGTTTTGTATCTGTCTTTGGGGTGAATTCCAACTTTCCAGAATCCTAACTTAAGGTCAAATTTACTGAAGATGGTGGAGGAGCTTAACCTACTAAGGAGATCTTCCGTATTTGGTAGAGGGTACCTAATCCACTCCAAGACTTTATTTAATGGTTTATAATTGATAACTAAGCGAGGAACACCTCTTTCTTTTTCATCTTCATTATTAACATAGAAAGAAGGACAAGACCATGGTGATTTACTATGTCTAATTAATCATTTACCAAGAAGATCATTGATTTCCCTTTTGTATAACTCCATTTTTTCATGACTCATTTGAATTGGTCTAGCTTTAGTAGGAATTAGATGTTCTCTGAATTCTTTAGCATAAGGTAGTCTGACTACATGCTTCTTCCTATGCCAGAAGGCGTTGGGAGAATCAGAACACAAATTTTCTTGTAAATAATCCTTTAATTTGACAACTTGTTCTTGAACTTTTTTACTTTTAAGTTGCTCTTCAACTTGTTTATATTTAATTTCTTCCTTTAAAAAGCTTAATTGGGTAACTTTACAATTTAATAGATTTACCGATTTAGAAATTGATTCTTCTTGAATGAATTTTAAATTTCTTTCATTTGGTTTAAAAAGAAATTTAAATGTTATCTTCTTTCCTAAAAGCTCGCAGCTTAATCCTTTATTATTGGTAGTAAATGGGTATAATAAGTATATAAATGGTAACCCTAAAATGATTTTATCTATAAGATTGCGAATTAAAATAAATGAGATTTTAAAACACATATTGTCTTGACAGATATGAACTTTAGGTAATTTATATTTTATTTCCATTTGACTGTCATTAGCTGAATTGAGCTTTTCACTAGTCTTTTTATAATACTTAGTGGGGATAAGACCTTCTTGAATACAATTCAGATCTGCACCAGTATCAACCAAGGTAGGAAGTTGTATCGAGAAAGTTTTATCAATAACTAAATTGATAGAGATATACCATTTTTGGATGGTGATATCTTTAACTCTTTTAAGAGAAAGACCTTGAATGAAAAGATCAGTCTCATCTTTAATACCTGAAGATTCAGGTATGTCATAATCTTCTTCACTGGAAGAGGAATCATGAACCTGAAGGTCAGATTTTTTATCTTCAATTTCTTTTCTTAAATTAGCAACGTCTAATTTTAAATTAGAAATTTCCCTTTTGAGCTTATTAACTTCTTGATTTATTTCAGGGAGAGTGACTTCTCTAATTGGGGACTTAAACCTTTCAAGCGTTTTATTGAGACTAAAAATAGGTTTCCCTTTGGCTTTAAGAACCCTATCAGTAGTTTTCTTATCTTTTGTTAATAATTCTTTTAACTGTTTTGTGTACTGAATTTTTAAATCTAGATCAGTAATCTTGTTAATTAAGTCAATTAACAAAGAACTTTCTTCATCTTCCTTGGTAATTACATTTAATCTTTTGCAACAGTTGTTACTGCATTCCTCAGCACGTACTGTAACTTCGTTATCACTGTTTGATTCGTCGTTACAAGTGCTGCTACTGTTAGAAGATTCTGGGATATCAGAAGCTTCTTCGTTACTGACATTGTTTTCAATTCTTATTAACTCTAATAATTGTTCAGTATCTTCAGTTGAGATATTCAGCTGGGCTAACTTTTGCTTAACTCTACACTCACTTTTAAAGTGTCCTTTCTGCCCACAATTGTGACAGACAATTTTACTCTTATCAAATTTCTTTGATTTTTTAGTTGATTTTTTATGTGTTGACTTAGGTTTTTTATAATAAGAGTCTTGATTATTATTTTTATTATTTTTATCTTGATTATATCTCTTTTTACGACGTTTATTGTGATGCCCCCAAAATAGGTATACATCACCCATCTTGAGTCGCCAGATACATGGTATAAAATTCAAATACAACTTAATAATACAAATCTGTCAGTATACATTACTTATTAAAACATAAACCGTGAGTTTGAATACAAATATTATCTACTGTAGAGTATACAAACTCAAAAGGAGTCCTCATTATAATTATTATTACACTATTTCATGTAGAATAGTGAGGACTACTAATGCTATCATCCGGACCGTCACCCGCTCCCCGACTAGTCCCTCGCTACGTTCTCATTTCTGAATAGAACAATGAAAGCAAAAGGTGAGCTCAACTAGCCCAAGAAGAAATATTATGACTAAGATAATGCGTAATAAATTATCATTAGCCTTCAACAAATGTTAAACCGATAAAATATAACAAACATCAAGTTTAATCGCAATGTAACAAGCAATCCATTAGAAGAGTCAAGTAGAGAATAAAATCTACTATCTTATACGATTTAAAAGGTTTTTTCATCACTTTTATCGCTGGGACTCAGCTTAATAAATAATCCACATCATCGAATCACCCCTGCATTACGACCAAGGATATTCTTTAGTATCACGACCACAATTATCCATGCACTACGGGCCAAGAATATTTGTGTATTCATTAATGGTCATGATTATGCCAACAATCGCCCATCAATGCACTACTACAACAATGAGGACTTTTACCACATCATTTATAACATTACTGGCCATGATTACACCGAATAATCCCTCGGTCATAATCATACCAAGTCCATCTATGCACTCTGAGCCATGAGATGACTTTATAAAAATATAAATATGAGGATGATGACAATGATATAAGAATTCAATAAAACAAGTTCAAGAATTAATTTATTTAGGAACTAATAACGCCCAAATTGTCAACATGACATCGCTTTCAGAGAGTAAAATTCAAGAATGCTCAAAAGAATATTTCCATGAAAAGATCTTTGGATGAAGCGCAAATATCAAGGATATTCCACTAATTTCATGGAGTATAGAAGTCAAAACTTTAACCAACCGAGTATAATAACGAATGGAATAACAAAAGAAATCACCACGCATGCGGTAATTCGCACAGACAAAGTTATTCCAACAGATTAATAAATAACGGAACCGTGTCAGTGAAATTTGACCGGATGGGATGTTCCAATGTAATAATAAAAGCGGAACCAGTCCCACAGAACGCATTTATGTGATATTCCAATGAATAATAATAAAGACGGAACCAGTCCCAAGCGTAAAATGCATGCATAAGATATTCCAATGTAATAATAATGAATGGAATAATGTAAGAATTTCACCAAGTATATAGTAGTTCACAGATACAAAAGTTATTCCAACAGAATAATAAATAATGGAATAATGAAGTTCTCTTCATGAATATAAAAGAAATAATACCCCTTACCGTAAAAAGAAAGCTGAATATAAGAGTAGGAAGTAGCAGAATACTTTTTTATAGTTTCTCTATAATTTCTCTCTCTAGAGTTTTTGTGAATTCGTAAGAAACAATGAAGGAATGAGCTTCTATTTATAGGAGAATGGAAAGGCACTGTGTAATGCAACAGTTATGCAATCGAATGAAAATTTCTTATAACTCACACACACCCAATTTGTAAATCAATCAACCAATAAGAATAAAGCAACATTATAATATATATATATATATATATATATATAACCCACACACACAATTACATCTTATATATACAAACTCCATCCCCTATACATAACTCTCTCCCACCCCCATTTTCAAAATTAGTTTTTCAACACATATGGGCCCCACACGTGGTCCCCACATGTGGGCCCCACCTGTAAAAAATTTTTTACCGATTATTTTGAAAAATAGATAAATGGGGGTCTATAAAATAAGTAAAACTTCATAAAAATCACCTTAATAATTTTAACAACATTTATCACCTTTATTATAATTCACAATATTAATTGACCAAGTCATTCCCAAGAAAGAGGGGGCTTTCCAATAAGGATTTCTCCCTATTGGCGCTCAATTAGGTGACCAAACCTCTCCTTGACAGAACTTCTAGACATCGTTAATATTGCAATAATAATATTAATAACTTTTTCGTCTCAATTATTGATTTAATAATATATAAAATATTGACAATAATTGAATCAAATAACGTGAGATATTATGCAGTAATTACTGTAGCAATAATTGAACAAAATTGAGTGACTTCTCACGTAAGCATCAATAATCAATACCGTAGTGCCATCTTTAACCACTCTGGCAGACATTCATTACTTTTAACAAGGGTGTTTCAACAGTTAATGGTAAAACTTCCGCCGTTATTTTCATAAAGTATTTTTGTCATTTTCTCAATCCGAAAATAATTTCGTTGTGGGGTCCACCAATGATTATGCCATTGCATTTAATATTCCTGTTAAAACGAATATTCCCCACCAATCGAATATTATATAACAATCATGTACTTTTCAAAAAGTTATAAATATTACCCACAACTATAACATTATATCATATTTATTCCATAATATTAAAAAATGATATTTAAAGAAAATTCGTTTTTATTCAAATAGTTGGGGTCTTACAACCTCCCCTCCTTATGAAATTTTGCCCTTGAAATTAGGGTACGTACTTAGTATATCGAAGAGGTAAGGATACCTTGACTTCATTTTAGATTCTAACTCCCAGGTCATTTCCTCAACATTGTGGTTTCTCCACAAAACTTTGACTTGAGGTATAACCTTGGATCGTAGAATATGTTCCTTCTTATCCAAGATTTGAACAGGAACTTCTTCATACGTCAAATCTTCCGCTATTTCGTCCGATTCTAACTCAATAATGTGGTTTGAGCCTTTCACATATTTACGTAACATAGATATGTGAAAGACGTTATGAACACTGAGACATACTTGGCGGTAAAAGCGAGTCCATAGCTACGGTTCCTACTCGATCGAGGATTAAAATGGGCCGATGAATCGAGGATTGAACTTTCCTCTCTTTCCAAATCTCGTAACTCCTTTCCATGGAGCAACACGTAACAACACATGATCTCCTTTATCGAATTCCACGTCCTTTCGATGAAGATCATCATAACTCTTTTGTCGATCTTGTGAGGTTTTTATACGTTGCCGGATCGTTTGAATCTTCTCTGTAGTCATACGTACCAACTCCGGTCCCAACAACGTTGCTTCTCCCACCTCATCCCAGCATACTGGAGAACGACACTTTCTTCCATACAATGCTTCAAATGGAGCCATGCCAATACTTGTTTGATAACTGTTGTTGTAGGAAAACTCCACCAATGGTAAGAACTTATCCCAACTTTCCTTGAAGTCAAGGACACAGAGTCTTAATAAATCTTCAAGAGTTTGAATAGTCCTCTCCGACTGCTCGTCCGTCTGAAGATGATATACCGAGCTAAATCGTAAATCTGTGCCCATAGCTTTTTGTAAACTAACCCAAAATCGCGAAGTGAATCTTGGGTCTCAATCAGAAACTATGGATACTGGCATACCATGCGATCTTACAATCTCATTTATATATATATCTGAAAGCAAGACGTTCAAGTGTATAAGTTTCTCGTATTGGTAAGAAATGAGCAGACTTGGTCAATCTATCAACAATGACCCAAATCGCATCTATACCTTCGAGAAACCTTAGGAAGGCCAGAATTGAAATCCATGGTAATGTGCTCCCACTTCCATTCTAGAATTTCAAGTGGTTGCAATGGACCTTTTGGTACCGATGTCTGTTTTAACTCGTTGACAAGTTTGACACCTTGAGATAAACAACGCTATATCTCTCTTCATATTGCTCCACCAAAATGTATTTATTGAATATCATGATACATTTTGGTACTCCTGTGATGGATTTGCAAACGGTGTGTTGTGCGCCCATCATGATTTTATACTTTAATTCTGTGGTCGTTAGGAACACAAAGTGCGGAGTTGACTCAAGTATTCCTTCTTCATCGATTCTTACTTTCGGCATAACACCTTCTTGCACTTTCTTCCTCATGCTCATCAGCTCCAGGTCTGTATCTTGACCAGCTTTAACTTTATCAATTAAAGTGGTTCTACTCGTATATTCGCCATCATCACATAGGTCCCTGGAGTCTTTAACTCTATCTTCATCCTTTGCAAGTCACACAAAATGGGCCTTTGTGTTGACAATTTCGCACTCGTACTTCCATATGATCTTCTACTCAATACGTCAGCCACCACGTTCGCCTTTCCAAGATGGTATTGGATGGTATGATCATAATCTTTCAACAGTTCAAGCCAACGTCGTTGTCGCATGTTGAGTTCCTTTTAAGTGAATAAATATTTGAGGCTTTTATGATCCGTAAAGATCTCCACTTTCTCCCCATACAAGTAATTCCTCCAAATTTTAAGTGCAAAAACAACAGCTGCCAACTCTAGATCATGAGTAGGAGAATTCCTCTCATATTCTTTGAGTTGTCACGAGGCATAGGCTATGACTTTCCCATGTTTCATGATAACACATCCTAACCCTTTGCGAAGCATCATCAGAGATGACAAATCCTCCGAGGCGGATGGTATTGTCGTAAGCGGTGTTGAAATGAGTCTCCTCTTGAGTTCTTGAAAACTCTTCTCACATTCTTCGCTCCAATAGAACTTTGTATCTTTCCGAGTCACCGAAAGTTAATGGAGTAGCGATTCGAGAAAATCCTTCCACGAATCTCCGATAATAACCAACTAAACCGAGAAAGCTACGTACTTGATCCATCGATTTAAGTTGCTCCCGACTTTGAATAGCTTCAATCTTTGTCAACAGATATTCCATGACTTGATACTACGTGCCCAAGGAATTCTACTTCCTCAAGCCAGAACTCGCATTTCTTCAACTTGGCATAAAGCTTGTATTCACGAAGCTTTTGGAGTGTCAGCCTCAAGTGTTGCTCATGATCTTCACGGCTTTTGGAATAAATAAGGATGTCATCAATAAAGACGACCACAAAGTGATCCAAATATTCCTTGAATACTCGGTTCATCATGTCCATGAAGGAAGCAGGAGCATTAGTCAATCCAAAGGACATGACTAGGAATTCATAATGCCCGTACCGAGTTCTGAAAGCCGTCTTTGGAATGTCATCTGTTCTAATCTTCAATTGGTGATATCCGAAGATCAATCTTTGAAAAGAATTTGGCTCCTTCCAACTGGTCAAACAGGTCATCAATACGTGGCAATGGGTACCTATTTTTGATGGTGACATGATTCAACTCCCGATAATCAATACAAAGTGGTATACTTCCATCTATCTTCTTCACGAATAGAACAGGAGCACCCCAAGGAGAAGTACTAGGACGAATAAAGCCAATGTCTAACAATTCTTGCAGTTGGGTCTTTAACTCCTGAAGTTCAATAGAGCCATTCGATATGGGGCTTTGGAAATGGGTTTTTGTCTGGGTTCAAGGTCGATACAAAATTCAATTTCACGCTACGGGGTAGGCCAGGAAGTTCTTCAGGGAATACGTCAGGGAATTTATTAACAATAGAAATATCATTCAAAACTGACGTATTTTTGTTTAGATCCGTGACATGAGCTAAGAAAGCTTGACATCCGTTTTTCAATAAAAGAATAGCTTTGTGGCTTGAGATGACCGTGATTGATTTTAATGGTTTGGTCGCTTGAATTCGCATAATAGGTTGATTAGGAATATGAAAGTTAACAACCTTACAAAAATAATCAATTTTTGCATGATGAGTAGTTAACCAATCAATCCCTAGAATTACGTTAAATGCAAGTATTTTCAATGAAATAAGATCGACAGGTAATGTGAGGGTACCGATTTGAACCAAACAAGACTTATAAATAGTGGATGTAATGAAGGTTTCTCCCAATGGAGTTTCCACAGATAAGTCAAAGTCTAATTTCTCCGGAGTCAAATTTAATCGTTGAGCGCAAGTAGGAGAAATAAAAGAATGGGTAGAACCGGTATCAATTAAAGTATAAACTTCGCTAGAGTTTATGATAAGCTTACCCGTGATGACCTCATTCAGATTCCTTGCTTTCTGGGAGGTCACAACAAACGCTCTCCTCAGACTTCTGGTTTTGACTTTTCGGGACTGACCTTTTGTGCCTCCATCCTAGTTGAACTTGTCTTTGGTGAACGACAAAATTGAGCTAAGTGACCTTTCTTCCACAATTATAACATGCTTTGACGATATCGCAGGTTTTGATCGATGTGTCCCCCTCCGCATTTGAAGCATATGATAGGTGGTCGTTCTCCTTCCTTAACAAAAGTCTTTGGTCTTGGCGACGCCTTTCCATCATTGTTGAATCTCCTCTTCTTAAAATGTCCATTCTTATTGTTTGGGCCTACGATTACCACCGAAGTGGTTACCATTTCGCCTTTTGATTCCCTCCACGCTTGTTGTCACCGCTTGATGATCGCTCTCTCACCGGTATTATCATTTTTAATTTACTCCCTTTTGGTTGCGTTGACTCGTTATCGCGCTCCACTAACCGAGCCCTATTTACAACATCTGAATACAAACACGGTTTATGAGAAATAAGATGTTGACGTATCTCCGGCTTCAAACCTCTTAAAACATCCGCGTCATTCTCTCTTCGTTATCCACCAAGTGGGATATAAACGGGACAACTCGACAAACTTTGCTTCGTCATTGCGACAGCGGTCATATTATTACATTCCAACTTAATGAACTCCACCTCCTTCACGTGTAGCGAATACTTTCGGAAAGTACTTGTCGTTGAATAGTTCTTGGAACTTCTCCCAAGACATTTTCGGGCGGCAGATTGAGTACGCTTTACCGATTCCCCACCAAGAATCGCCTCTCCTCGCAACATAAAGGCAAGAAGGAACCTTTTGCTCTCTGAGCATCCCAAGACATCAAATATCTTGGGGATCTGTTTTATCCATGCTTCCGCCTTAAGTGGTTTCTGCTCTCCAATAAACTCCAATTGTAAGACCCCAACTTATTATTAATGAAATTTAATTTTTTCTATTTATTATTTTGAAATAGTAAGGGTTGATTTGATTAATGTGGATAGTTAGGGGTAAAAACTAAATAAATATTTCAAAATAAGCAAGTGGTTATAAAATATTCATTGTTTTTTGGGAATATTCGTTTGGTCGTGGAATATTAAATGCTTGTGGGAATATTATTAAATTTATTTACGGCAAGTTACCATATGTGGGCCCCATAATGTAAAAAGCGATTGGATGAAGAAAACGACAAATATAAGTGGTTTAAAAATAATTGGCGTAGTTATTACCATTAATCTTGTTAAAATACCCTTGGTTAAAAACACAAGAAGACGGTGGTATCGCATCAATTGTTGATTCTTACGTAAGAAGACACTACTCAATAATGGTTACTGATAATTCTTTGCTCAAATTATTTTATTGAGTTAATAATTCCGTTGCGTTGATATTTTATATTCATTGTTATTTCAATAATTGTCATTACACAAGATTTTTCATTATCGAAGCAATAATTCATATTATCTGAATAATATTATTAGATAACATTATTGGCAATGTCTAGAAAGTTACATCTAAGGAGAGGTTTGGTCACCTAATTTGCCAAGAAGAAGAAATTCTTATTGGAAAGCCCTCTTTCCTGAACCGCACGGTTGTCAATATTGTGATTTCGTAATATTATTTGTGAATAATTAATTATTGATTCATATGATGATGAAAATATTGATTTTATGTGGATATAGATGGAGAAAAATTTTAATGTGACAATTGTTGAAAATTGAAATTTTATCTTTTCTCGATAAAATAATTCTTTTAAATATATTATTATATTTTAATAATATAATAATGGTGATATTTTTACAACGAATGTGGGATATATGAGTATACGAGGAGGAAGAGTATTTTTGTTGCAATAAATGTTTAAAACATGTTAAACATGTCAGTGGACCCCATTTATTGACTGAAATTTGATTATAGCCTGTAAAATCCTCCGTTTGTGGATTTCGGTCAATTTCTGTTTGGAATTTGGAAAAACTTTCTTCTGCAAAGTTGTAGAGAATTGAATTTCCTATAAAAACTCGCGAGATTCGAATTTTCTGATAGAAGGGCTATTTATTATGAATTATTGAAGTTCCGAAACTCCGAAATAATTGATTTTTGGAAGTTTAAAATATTTTAAATAATAAAAACGTTTTTTGTTTGTTTTGTGGGCTACAACATGTGCATAATGAGCTGAGATCAGATCTAGGAAGGTGGGCGTAGAAATCTTAATATATATATTAATATTATATTAAATTTTCTGCTTTTGGTATTCTAAAGATTTTTCTATAAATAAATAGGGTCTTGGGTTAGAATTAAAATCACACCGTAAACTAAAGTTTTTTCTCTCTATATTATCGAGTATTATTCTTGTGAGTATTTTGAGTATACTTTGAGTATTGTTAGGCGGTGCAAGTTCCTTCAAAGACTATACCCTACGGTATTCCAAATGTAAGTCTTAATCTTTCGAGGTAAGGGATGTTATTTTCTTCTCAAATGATATTATTTCTTCAATATCATTATCTTTGAAATATTAGTTGGAACTTTTTATCAAATTTGAAACTTTTTCATGCTGGGGTTACTATTCATGAGTTACTTATTCACGAGTTACTATTCACGAGTACTATTCACGTAAGCGTGAAGATGTTTTTTGTGGAATTTCTATCTTTTTGGTGTCTGAGTTTCTTATTCAAGTATCTGACTATTCACGATATCTGACACTATTCACCTAGAAAATGAAAATTTTTCTTTTTCGTCTAAAAGATCTATTCGGATACTAGCTTTGATTGTATCCATGTTTTGATCATTCTTGAATTTTACACCACTATGATTATTTTTGAGGTATTTTTGAACATGGATAAAACAAAGTCTAATCCTTAATCCTTAATCTTTGTCATTTTTTTTCTTTGGATTCGTTTCTTTAAAAATATTTTTCATCATCCTCGGTCTTAAATGATGATATTATTGAATATCTTTGGCTCGTAGTGTAAAAGATGAATGATTCTGAAGAATATCTTTGGTAGTAGTGCAAAGATGAACAGTGTTTAGATGAACATGACTAAGTGATGAATATCTTTGGCTTCAGAGTGCAAAGATGAATATTTGATTCCGGATGTGTATTGATTGATGTTAGGGGATAAAAGATGAGCGATGAACTTTTAAATTCATACATAGAAGATAGTAGTTTTCATTCTCTACTTAACTCTTCTAATGAATTATTATTTCATTGCGAATATTAATTTAAAATTTGTTGTCTATTGTATGCTATTAGATTTTTCCTCGTTGAAGACTAACGGTAATTTGTTGTATATTATCTTAGTCATAATATTCTTTTATTGGGCTAGTTGAGCTCACCCTTTTCCTTTTTGTTCCATTTTTCTTCTCGGAGGCGAGAATATAGCGAGTTTAGTCTGGGTATGGAATGAAGGTTTTAGAAAGAATTGTTTAGTAGTCCTCACCATTTTGTAAAATAATGTATCAATAAATGTGATGAGGATTTATTTGAGTATAGATATTGTCAGAAGATAATATTTGTATTTAAACTCATAGTTTTTCTTGTTGTAATAATAAAGTTGTAGTTGTTTTGCACCATGTATTGACAACTCGTAATAGGTGATGTATACCTATTTTGGGGCGTCGCGGTTGGTATCGAGCTTAGGATATGATCTCTGGCGGAGATCGGGGAATAGAACTAGGAGGGAGAGGCGAGTAAATCCTTCGCGCTAGTGTGTCCTACCTAAGCTTATTTTTTTAGTTGGTCAAGTATATAAGGATATTATGTGATATATTGATTTCCTTAATTAACCCTTATTTTATAGCGGTATTTGAGAATGTCATTGAGAATATTAACAATGGAAATGAGACCTAGTGGAGACGCATGTACTCACCAACGAGGAGAAGCGTAACACAGTCGGGCAATGTTCCTCCCGTGAACAACACTAACCGAAGCGAGATGATGAACGAGGGGATGTTTAGAAGTTTTTTGCGATTCATGCAAAATCGAGATAAGAGAGACTCGTGTTCAAAATACTGAGAGGAAATGATAGAATTCACGGGTTGTCACTGCACATGCAGATTCAAAGAGTTGGGACCACGAATTTAAGGGAAAGCTAGATCCGATCATGGCGGAAACATGGGTCAAGCAAATTACCAAGATATTCGATGTCTTGGGATGCACGGAGGAACAGAAGGTTCCATTCGCCACCTTTATGTTCCGTGGCGCAGGCAGATATCATCGGTGGGAGTCTATGAAGCGTACCCATCCACCGCACTTTCAAAGATGTCTTGGGAGACGTTTGAAGAACTATTTAATGACAAATACTTTCACGAAAGTGTTAAATCGTATGAAGGAAGTGGAGTTTATTAGACCGAGGCGAGAACAACATGGCGGTGTCTCAAAGACGAGGCAAAGTTTGCAGAGTTATCCGTGTTTGCACCTCATTTGGTGGAGAATGAGGAACGTATGACGCGGATGTTTCTTAGAGGTTTGAAACCCAAGACGTACGTCAAGATCTCATTTCTCATAAATTTTCTCTATTCGAGATGTTATAAGCAGGGCTCAATTATTAGAAGCGAGATAACGAGTACAGGCCAACCGAGGACCACAACGAGGATCGTATCGAGATAGCGATCAGCGTAATAATGATAACCAATGGAGAAAGAAGCAGATGACGGACAAAAATGGTAACCACTCGGTGGTAATCATGGCCATGAAAATAGAAGAAGCGAGTCGGAGGAGATTTTAAAAGAGGAGATTTAACAATGACCATGTGAAGACGACAAAGTCTTCAAGAAGAATCGGTTCTACAAGGAGGAGAAACGACCACCGGTCATATGTTACAAATGCGGAAAAGAGGACATATCGGTCAAAGCGCCCACAATGATTCAAGGTATGCTATAATTGTGGAAAGGAAGGACATATCGCTCGAGATTATACGATGGCGAAACCTAGTTCAAGTGCGGGACGGTGACTCAAAAGTATCCCGGAAAAAGACAAAGTTAACGATTAGGGAAGAAGCGTTTTGTTGTGGATTGGTCATAATGCGAGGAACCCAAACGAGGTGATCACGGGTAAGCTATTTATAAATTCTTGCGAAGTTTATACCTTACTTGATCTGGGTCTTTACCCATTCATTTATCTCTCCTGCATGTGCTCAACGTTTAAACTTGGCCGGAGAAATTAGACTTTGACCTATCTGTGGAAACTCCGTTAGGAGAAACTTTCATCACATCCCTTTGTTTATAAATCTTGTTTGATTCAAGTTGGCACCATCATCTTACCTGTTGACCTTATCTCTTTAAAGATACTTGTTTTTAATGTGATTTTAGGGATTGATTGGTTAACTACTCATTATGCCAAAATTGATTGTTTTCGTAAGGTTGTTTGTTTTCATATTCCTAACCAACTTTGTTATTTAATTCAAGCAACTAAACCATTAAAATCAATCATCATCATATCTAATCATAAAGCTATTCGTTTATTGAAAAACGGATGTCAAGCTTTCTTAGCCCATGTTATGGATTTGAATAAAGACACGTCAAATTTGAATAATATTCATGTTGTTATTGACTTTCTGATGTATTTCTAGAAGAACTTCCCGATCTACCCCGTAAGCGTGAAGTTGAATTCTTTATTGATCTTGAACACGTACAAATCCCATTTCTAAAACCCCATATCGAATGGCTCTATTGAACTTGAGGAGTTAAAGGTCCAACTACGAGGAATTGTTGGACATCGGTTTCATTCGATCTAGTACATCTCCTTGGGGTGCTCTCTATTTTATTTGTAAAGAAGAAAGACGGGAGTATGCGACTTTTGTATTGACTATCGGGAATTGAACCATGTCACCATCAAGAATAGGTATCCTCTACCTCGTATTGATGACTTGTTTGACCGATTCAAAGGCACAATTCTTTTCAAAAATCGATCTTCGATTCGGATATCATCGGTGAAGATTAGGCGAGGATATTCCAAAGGCGCCTTCAAAACTTCGGTATGGGCATTATGAATTCTTAGTCATGTCTCTTCGGATTGACTAATGCTCCTACGGCTTTCATGGATATGATGAACCGAGTATTCAAGGAATATTTAGATCGGGATTCGTTGTTGTCTTTATTGATGACATCCTTATATATTCCAAAAGTCGTGAAGATCATGAGCACCATTTAATTTGGTACTCCAAAGGCTTCGTGAAAACAAACTATATGCCAAATTGAAGAAATGCGAGTTACGGCGAGGAAGTAGCATTCCCTTGGGCACGTGGTGTCGAAACATGGAGTATCTGTTGATCCGTGAAGATTGAAGCAATACAAAGTTGGGAGCAACCAAGTCGGTGGTGAAGTACGTAGTTTTTGGGTTTAATTGGTTATTATCGGAGATTCATGGAAGGGTTTTCTCGAATCGCTACTCCATTAACTCAATTAACTCGGAAGGATACAAAATTCGTTTGGAGCGAAGAATGCGAGAAGAGTTTCCAAGAGCTTAAGAGGAGACTTATTTAAGACTGTTCTAACAATACCATCTGGTTCGGATGGATTTGTTATCTCTACGATACTGCTTTGCAAAGGGTTAGGATGTGTTCTCATGCAACGTGGGAAAGTCATAGTCATGCCTCGCGACAACTTAAAGAGTATGAGAGGAATTATCCTACTCATGATCTAGAGTTCAAAGTGATCGTTTCTTGCTTAAAGATATGGAGGCACTATCTATATGGGGAGAAAGTGGAGATATATTCGGACCATAAAAGCCTTAAATATTTCTTCACTCGAAAAAGAACTCAACACGCTGCGGCAATGACGTTGGCTCGAGCTATTGAAAGACTATGACCAAACTATTCAATACCATCCCGAAAAGCGAACGTGGTAATGGCGACGCGTTGAGTAGAAGATCATATATCGTGAACGAAAGTGCGATGATGTCAAGTATACGCGTAGAGCCAACTTTAATAGAAAAAGTTAAGGTTGCTCAAGCCACCCAGGCCGAGGCGATGCGTATGAAGAAGAAAGTACAAGAAGGAGCTATTAGGAGCGAGAATTGATGAAGAAGGAATACTTGAGTCCACTCTAGACTTTGTGTTCCTAACGACTACGATTTGAAGTACAAGATTATGATGGAGGCACACAATACACCATTTGCAATCCATCTTGGAAGTACTAAAATGTATAGTGATCTTGACATACATTTTGGTGGAACAATATGAAGAGAGAGATTGCAAAGTTTATCTCAATGTGTTTAACTTGTCAACGTGTAAAGGTAGAGCATCTAGTACCTAAGGGTCCGCTGCAACCACTTGAGATTCCAAAATGGAAGTGGGAACACATTACCATGGATTTTGTTACTGGGTCTTCCTACGGTTTCTCAGGCATCAATGCTTTATTTGGGTTATTGTTGATAGATTAACAAAGTCTCCGCTCATTTCTTGCCGTCACGGAGACTTATTCACTTGAACGTCTTGCTATTATATACGTGAATGAGATTGTGAGGTTGCATGGCATGCTGTATCCATAGTTTCGGATCGTGACCCAAGATTCACTTCAAGATTTTGGGTTAGCTTGCAAAAAGCTATGGGCACGGATTTCTGATTGATTCGGCATACCATCCCCAAAGCGGACGGACAATCGAAAGGACTATTCAAACTCTTGAAGATTTATTAAGACTCTGTGTCCTAGACTTCAAGGGCAGTTGGGATAAGTATTTACCAATGGTGGAATTCTCCTACAACAACAGTTATCAGGCAAGTATAGGTGTAGCTCCATTTGAAGCATTATATGGACGAAAGTGTCGCTCTCCAGTATGTTGGGACGAGGTGGATGAAGCAACATTGTTGGGACCCGAGTTGGTACGTATGACTACGGAAAAGATCCAAATGATTCGACAACGTATACAAACGGCACAAGATCGACAAAAGAGTTATGCGGATCTTCATCGAAAGGACGTGGAATTTAGTGTAGGGGATCATGTATTATTGCGAGTTGCTAAATGGAAGGGAGTTACAAGATTTGGGAAGAGAGGAAAGCTCAATCCACGTTATTGGTCAATTTCAAATTCTTGACCGAGTAGGAAATGTAGCCTATAGACTTGCGTTACCTCCAAGTATGTCTCGTGTTCATAATGTGTTTCACATATCTCATATCTTCGTAAATATGTGAAAGACCCGAACCACGTTATAGAATTAGAACCGGACGAGATAGCCAAGACTTAACGTATGAGGAGGTACTGTCCAAGATCTTGGATAGGAAGGAGCATGTCCTACGCCATGAAAGGTCATACCACAAGTTAAAGTTTTGTGGAGGAATCATGCTTTATAGAGAAATGACACAGGAATTGAAAGCGGAAATGAAAGCGAGGTATCCTCACCTTTTTAAAACACCAGTCGTCACGTCAATTCGAGGACGAAATTTCATAAGGAGGGAGGTTGTAAGACCCCAACTTATTATTAATGAAATTTAATTTTCTCTATTTATTATTTTGAAATAGTAAGGGTTGATTTGATTAATGTGGATAGTTAGGGGTTAAATACATAAATATTTCAAAATAAGCAAGTGGTTATAAAATATTCATTGTTGTTGGGGAATATTCGTTTGGTCGTGGAATATTAAATCTTGTCGGGGAATATTTGTACGACGACGCAGCAGTGACCATGTGTGGCCCCATAACTGAAAAAAGCGATTGGATGAAGAAAGCGACAAATATAAGTTGGTTAAAAATAACAGGCGTAGTTATTACAGTTTATCATTGTTGGAATACCCTATTGGTTAAAACACACTAATCTGGCGTTGTTGAGCAGTGATTAGTACGGTATTGCACCAATTATTGATTCTTACGTAAGAAGGCACTACTCAATAATTGTTACAGTAATTACTGTTCAGTATTTTATTTTATTGATTCAATAATTGTTGCGTTGATATTTTATATTGCTATTGTTTCAATAATTGTCATTACACAGTACTTTCCATTATCGGAGCAATAATTCACATTATCTGAATAATATTATTAGAAAACATTATTGGCAATGTCTAGAAAGTTACATCAAGGAGAGGTTTGGTTACCTAATTTATTGCAGAGTAAGGAGAGATCCTTATTGGAAAGCCCCCTCTTTCCAGGAACTCCACGGTTGTCGATATTGTGATCCGTAATATTATTTGTGAATAATTAATTATTGATTCATATGATGAGAAAATATTGATTTTATATGGATATAGATGGAGAAAAATTTTAAAATGACAATTGTTGAAAATTAATATTTTATATTTTACGATAAAATAATTCATTTAAATATATTATTTTAATAATATATTGATGGTGATATTTTATAATAAATTCATGGTTTATAAATAGATGAAAGTGGAAAAAAGAAGATAGAATTGGAATTATTTAATAATTGTAAATATTTTTAATGTATATATATATATACGTATTTGTGTGTGTGTGTGGAAGAAGTGGTGGGGGGTAAGAGAAGAAAGTGGGGAAGAGAGAGAGTTAGTGGAGAATTATGGGAAAGGAAGAAAGAAAGGAAGAGAAGGAAATTAGAAAACTTATCCAGTATGTTGATTTTGGTCATTTTTCGTTTGGAATTTGGAAAAATTTCTTACAGTAAAGTTGTAGAGAATTCGATTTGAGCGAGAATGGACATAAAATTCATATATTTTACGATAACCTAGGTCTATTTTCTATGAATTCTTTGAAGTTTCGGAAAATAAAATGATTTTTATTAAATTTATGGGTGGGACCCACTTTGGTTGGTGTTGATTACACATGTGGGCTGCTGCTTTTTTTTCCAAGATGGCTAGCATGCTTTGAATCATTGTGGTGTGCGTAGAAGAATTGGTAAGAAATAATAATTCTTTATTATTTTAGTCTCTCACATGGCGTCTAAAGCATTTTCCTATAAATAAGCGCTTAGGTTAGAATTGAAAATCACACGAAACAAGTTTTCTTTCTCTCTAGATTATTGAGCGTATTTTGTGAGTATTTTGATATTTTGAGAGTTGCTATTATTCGGTCAAGTTACATCAAGACTATATCCGAAATTGAAGGAAATACGGTTATTTTGAGGTAAGGATGTTATTTTCTTCTCAAATGATATTATTTCTTCAATATCATTATCTTTGAAATATTAGTTGGAACTTTTTCATTATGGAGTTACTATTTATGAGTTACTATTCACGAGTTACTATTCATGAGTTCTTATTCACGAGTTCTTATTCACGAAAGTACTATTAATGAAGCGTGAAGATGTTTTTTGTGGAATTTCTATCTTTTGGTGTCGGAGTTCTTATTCACGATATATAAGACTATTCACGATATATGATACTAAGACTATTCACGATACCTGCACTATTCAATAGAAAAATAAAATTTCTTCTTTTCGTCAAAATATCTAATACGGATACTAGCTTTGATTGTATCCATGTTTTGATCATTCTTGAATTTTACACCACTATGATTATTTTTGAGGTATTTTTAAACATGGATAAAACAAAGTACTGAATCCTAAATCCTTAATCCTTATCATTTTGTTTCTTTGGATTCGTTTCTTTAAAAATATTTTTCATCATCCTCGGTCTTAAATGATGATATTATTGAATATCTTTGGCACAGTAGTGCAAAGATGAATGATTTTGAAGAATATCTTGCTTTTGTAGTGCAAAGATGAACAAGTGTTGAGATGAACACGACCGATCGATTAATATCTTTGGCCCATAGTGCAAAGATGAGCAGTGTTTAAATGAAACATGACCCGGTGATGAATATCTTTGGCTGTAGTTCAAAGATGAATATTTGATTCTGAGATGTATATTGATTGATGTTACGAGGATAAAAGATGAGCGATGAACTTTTAAATTCATACATAGAAGATAGTAGTTTGCATTCTCTACTTAACTCTTTTAATGAATTATTATTTTCATTGCGAATATTGATTTAAAATTTGTTGTCTATTGTATTCTATTAGATTTTTTCCTGTTGAAGACTAACGATAATTTGTTGTATATTATCTTAGTCATAATATTCTTCTTGAAAGCTAGTTGAGCTCACCCTTTTCCTTTTGTTCCATTTTTCTCAAGAGGCGAGAATATAGCAAAGTACGTAGTCGGGTATGGAATGAAGGTTCTAGAGAGAGTTGTTTAGTAGTCCTCACCATTTTTGTAAAATAAAGTATCAATAAATGTGATGAGGATTTATTTGAGTATAGATATTGTGCAGAAGATAATATTTGTATTTAAACTCATAGTTTTCTTGTTGTAATAATAAAGTTGTAGTTGTTTACGTACCATGTATGACAACTCGGAATGGGTGATGTATACCTATTTTGGGGGCGCCACGGTTGGTATCGAGCTTAGGGATATGATCTCTGGCGAAGATCGGGAATAGAACTAGGAGGGAGAGGCGAGTAAATCCTTCGCTAGTGTGTCCTACCTAAGATTATTTGTTAGTTGGTCGGTATATAGGGATATTATGTGATATATTGATTTCCTTAATTAACCCTTGTTTTATGGCGATTATTTAAGATGGCATTTGAAAATGTCAACAATGGAGTGAATGAGACCAGTGGATATACCTCTAATCACCAACCGAGGATAATGTAATATCAAGCTGACGAAGGAATTAGAGATATCCATGTGGTGAGGAAGAATTAATAGTTGCACCTAGAGCTAGTCGCAGAGGTAGCGGTGAGAGTGAGGAAGAAGAGGAACACGAGGAGAATTTATTAGAAGAAATTTTTGATCAAAATGTAGAACTACGAGATCGTATTCGTGAGCTAGAAAACGAGTTGAAGAAGCGCAAGCGATGCGTGGAACAAAGAGATACAACAATTCAAATTGTGTTACGAGATATGTGATGCTCGAACAAAATCACGCTTTGGCAGAGGGTAAGATATTAAAGTTAGAATCGAGAATTCAAATATCAAGGATCATTTGAAAGAAGAAACAAACCGAACGAGTGAGAATGAAGGATGCGTGGGTAAAAGCCGCATACGACATGTTGATATTGTAGAAAGAGACGTCCGATCCAAAAAAGGTTAAAATAGATGATATACATTTCTCTTTTGGACAATGAATTGGAAGAACCCAACATCGAGTTTTAAATTACCCCAGACTGAAGCGGTCGATCTCAATTCGATATGGATCGAAGATTGATGATTGAGATCATGAATCGAGAATACGATGAAGCGATTGAAGGTGGAATATGCCCTATAGAAAAGTCAATTCCAACGATAGTAACGACACCAAATGCTACCCCGATAAGTCAAAGCCGGGTAGTTCAAAGGAGAAGCGGTTGTCGTGACTTCCCAACAAGTGAGGAACCCGAACGAAGTTAGCATGGGTTAGTTAATTATAATTCTTGCGAAGTTTATACCTTATTAGTGTTAGGTTTGTAATATTCATAACGCAATCAAATTGCATAAAAAGTGCGGAAGCGTGTAAAAATCAGAGTTTAAAAAATTTACAAACCATAAAACCCGGATCACCCTTTATGCATAATTATTAATTAAACGAAAAGATAAAGAATAAATCATACCCTTGAAGATCGAGCTTCCTCAGGTACAAGTTCACCTCCAAATCCTTTCGCGTTCAATCTTGAATCCACCGGGTTTGGTTCCTTCCTTTGATCAACGTTAGCCACCCACGTGTGTTTGGCTCTCTGAGGTGATCCACGAGGAAGAATAAAATTCAAGAAGATGGGTGTTATGGCTAACCCTAGTTTTCTATCTATATAGAAAAGGCATACTCCCAACAACTTGGAATTATTACGTACTTTGTTAAAGTCAACAACCCATACCACCCATAATAAGACTCCTCTTATTTATAGATGTGGGCAACCCACCTTAACAATTAAAGAATTGGGTTTTAATTAATTAATTCTTTTAATTAATTAAGCTCCCTAATCTTATTAGGGATAATTAATTAAACTCCTTTAACTAATTTAACCTCCTAATCTTATTAGGAATAAATGAGAGTACTTATACTAAATTAATTCCTAAACTCTTTTAGAAATTAAAATAATAATAATTGTAATAATATTAATAAGACTCCTCTTATTAATTTATATTTAATATTTCTAAAATATTAAATAATAAATATTAAGCTATTTAATTTATTCTATCACCATAGATTAAATTAAATATACTTAATATATTATTACGATTATGCCATTAACTTCTTAAATAATTATTCTTCCTTTTATGGTGTGACCCTTTAGGTTCTCCATATTAAAGCTGGTTGTGAATAAATCAATTAGAACAATTCTAATCTTATTTAAATAAATAAATTAAACAATTAATTTATTTAAATAATATTTATTCTACAATAGGGATAAGCCTCCCAAGCGATCAGCGACTTTCCAGGATAATATAGATTTCAACATTAATCATTAAAGAACCTTTGAGTAAATAGTTAAATACAATTCAATCCTTCCACCATACAATGTCCCAATTAAATATAAGACATGGAATTCTTTGTCAAGTCTTATTTTATTTAATTATATGTATTTCGATCCTTAAATGCACAACTCAAATAATGCAAATTAGAAACTCCTTTCTAATTTTATTCTGCCTTGGCCAAGGACTAATAATCAAACTCTATAGTGATTTCCCATCTTTCAATGATTCTAATAATCAAATGAAAGTGCCACAACACATGTTTAGATCCAAGATGAGACTTAGGAACTATTCTAGTTACGTAATGAACTTTTAATCCAAACAATCAACTTGCAGACTTCATTTATAGCTATATACTTTGTCTTTATCACTAAACCGTGACTTTTTCTTTGTTTGGAACCTTTCAATTCTTCGCACCACTGTTCAAGGTAACCCTTTACCTTAAAGTGGATTTATCTGTCGTCTTGGTGCCGTCGAAAAACTTGAGTCTGTTAAAACTTGAGGAATTATCCTACTCATGATCTAGAGTTAGCCCGATCGTTTTAAGGCTTAAAGATATGGGAGGTTGTAAGACCCCGAATTTTATGAAATAAAAGTATTCAATTTTTCTTATAATTACTATTAGGTAAATGGTTAAATTGATAAAAGTTAAAGTTAAGGGTGATATATGAATTTTTTTCAAAATACACAAGTGGTTATAAAATACTTATTGTTGTTTGGGGAATATTCGTTTTGGTCGTGGAATATTCTTTTCGTCGGAGAATATTAAATGCAACCAGTATGATCATTTGTGGGCCCCATAATGTAATAACCGTCGGATGGAGAAAAGCGACAAATTTGAGTTTTTATAAATAATGAGCGTAGTTATTATTACAATTAAGACATTGGAATACCCGAATTGGTTAAAAATCTGATGTCTGGCGTGGGTCAGACAAGAGCATTACACAGATTATTAAAGTATTGTTGAATTATTGATTCGTGCACGTAAGATGGCACTACTCAATAATTTTCACGATGAATTCTTTATTCAATATTTTATTTTATTGATTCAATAATTGTTGCGTTGATATTTTATATTATTGTTGTTCAATAATTGTCAACGCATGATATTTCCCATTATTAGATCAATAATTCATATTATTTGAATAATATTATTAGATAACATTATTGGCAATGTCTAGAAAGTTACTGCTAAGGAGAGGTTTGGTCACCTAATCATTGCGGCAAGATGAGAAATCCTTATTGGAAAGCCCCTCTTTCTGAGAAGCTACTGGTTGTCATAATTGTGATTTCGTAATATTATTTGTGAATAATTAATTATTGATTCATATGATAAAGAAATATTTATTTTATGTGGATATAAATGATGGATTTATTTATGTGGTTATAAATGAAGGAATTAATGTTGAGGTGTTTTATCGGTATTTTATCGGATTGGAGGTGTTAAAAATCAAATCGGGGTTTTGAGATATATTGCGGGGTTATAATTTTTAATCCAAACCGTTGGATTGTGGTAATTTTTGGGTATGTTATACATACATAAGTTGAGTATATGTCCACAAATTTTGAACCGTTAAAATGAAGCGAATGATTTGTTATGAATTTTAAGAGGTGTATACGATTAGGAAATTAGGGTTATAATTGATTTTGGTGGAAAATTCTAGAATTGAGTGGGCCCCACTTGTGGTTGGTGAAGAAATGTGCTGAATTTTATTTCAAATGTGGTGGGTGGCAATAGTAGCGGTAAAAAGCCATCGGTGCTTGGTCAAGTGCGCTTGCCTACGGCTAACATTTTTCTATAAATAGAGGGCTAAGTTAGAATTGAAAATCACACCGAAACAAAGTTTTTCTCTTTCTCTCTCTATATTATTGAGTGTATTTTGTGAGTATTTAGATACTTTGAGAGTTCTTTATTCAAAGATAAGTTTCATTCAAAGATCACTTAGATCTTTCCTTCCGAAATCTTGATTCTTTGAGGTAAGGGATGTTATTTTCTTCTCAAATGATATTAATTCTTCAATATCATTATCTTTGAAATATTGGTTGGTACTTTTTATCAAATTTGGAACTTTTTCATGTCGGGGTTACTATTCATGAGTTACTTATTCACGAGTTACTATTCATGAGTTACTTATTCACGATTTACTATTCACGAGTACTATTCATGAAGCGTGAAGAAGATGTTTTTGTGGAATTTCTATCTTTGGGTGTCGAGAGTTCTTATTCACGTATACGACTTTATTCACGATATCTGAGACTATTCACGATCTGCACTATTCATCGAAAAATAAAATTTCTTCTTTTCGTCCAAAACATCTATTACGGATACTAGCTTTGATTGTATCCATGTTTTGATCATTCTTGAATTTTACACCACTATGATTATTTTTGAGGTATTTTTGGACGTGGATAAAACCAAGTATGAATCCTTAATCCTTAATCCTTGTCATTTTGTTTCCTTTGGATTCGTTTCTTTAAAAATATTTTTCATCATCCTCGGTCTTAAATGATGATATTATTGAATATTTTTGGCTCAGTAAAAAAAGATGAGCGGTGTTTAAATGAACATAATGGTGATGAATATCTTTGGCTGTGTAGTGCAAAGATGAGCAGTGTTGAGATGAACATGATGGATTGATGAATATCTTTGGCACAGTAGTGCAAAGATGAATATTTGATTTGAGATGAATATTGATTGATGTTACGAGGATAAAATATTGATGATGGATCGTTAAATTCATAGATTATAGTAGATTTCATTCTCTACGTAACTCTTTCATGAATTATTATTTCATTGTATTTGATTTGAGATGAATATTGATTGATGTTACTGAGGATAAAATATTGATGATGGATTGTTAAATTCATAGATTATAGTAGATTTCATTCTCTACGTAACTCTTCTTCTATGAATTATTATTTCATTGCGAATATTGATCTGAAACTTGTTTATACATTGTATTCTATCGATTTTTCCTGTTGGAGACTAACGATAATTTGTTGTATATTATCTTAGTCATAACATTCTTCTTGGGCTAGTTGAGCTCACCCTTTTCCTTGTTGTTCCATTTTTCTTCTCGTGGAGGCGAGAATGTAGCGAGTCTTAGTCGGGGGTATGGAATGAAGGTTCTAGAGAGAGTTGTTTAGTAGTCCTCACCATTATTGTAAAATAATATATCAATAAATGTGATGAGGATTTATTTGAGTATAAATATTGTCTAGAAGATAATATTTGTATTTAAACTCACGATTTTATTGTTGTGATAATAAAGTTGTAGTTGTTTACGTACCGTGTATTTGGCGACTCGAGAATGGGTTGGATGGAATGGACCTATTTTGGGAATTAAATCACGGAGAGGCACTATCTATATGGGGAGAAAGTGGAGATATATTCGGACCATAAAAGCCTTAAATATTTCTTCACTCAAAAGAACTCAACATCTTGGCAATGACGTTGGCTCGAACTATTGAAAGACTACGACCACACTATTCAATACCATCTTGGAAAAGCGAGCGTGGTAGTGACGCGTTGAGTAGAAGATCATATCTTGAGGAGCGAGTGCGATGATGTCAAGTATCGCGATAGAGCCAACTTTAATAGAAAAAGTTAAGGTTGCTTTCGAGCCACCAGGCCGAGCCGATGCATATGAAGAAGAAAGTACAAGAAGGAGCTATTAGGGCGAGAATTGATGAAGAAGGAATACTTGAGTCCATTCTAGACTTTGTGTTCTAACGACTCGATTTGAAGTAAAAGATTATGATGGAGGCACACAATACACCATTTGCAATCCATCCGGAAGTACTAAAATGTATCGTGATCTTGACATACATTTTGGTGGAACAATATGAGAGAGAGATTGCAAAGTTTATCTCAATGTGTTTAACTTGTCGATGTGTAAAGCGGAGCATCTAGTACCTAAGGGTCCGTTGCAACCACTTGAGATTAGGAATGGAAGTGGGAACACATTACCATGGATTTCGTTCACGGGTCTTCCTACGGTTTCTCGAGCATCAATGCTATTTGGGTTATTGTTGATAGATTAACCAAGTCTACTCATTTCTTGCCAACACGGAGACTTATTCCTTGAACGTCTTGCTAGTATATACGTAAATGAGATTGTGAGGTTGCATGGCATACTGTATCCATAGTTTGGATCGTGACCCAAGATTCACTTCAAGATTTTGGGTTAGCTTGCAAAAAGCTATGGGCACGCAGATTTGCGATTTAGTTCGCATACCATCCCCAAACAGACGGACAATCGAGAGGACTATTCAAACTCTTGAAGATTTATTAAGACTCGTGTCCTAGACTTCAAAGGCGATTGGGATGAGTATTTACCATTGGTGGAATTCTCCTACAACAACAGCGAGTTATCGAGCAAGTATAGGTGTGGCTCCATTGAAGCATTATATGGCCGAAAATGTCGTTCTCGATATGTTGGGATGAGGTGGGTGAAGCAACATTGTTGGGACCCGAGTTAATACGTATGACTCAAAGAAAAGATCCAAATGATTCGACAGCGTATACAAAGCGGCACAAGATCGACAAAAGAGTTATGCGGATCTTCATCGAAAGGGCGTGAATTTAGTGTGGGGATCATGTATTCATGCGAGTTGCTCCATGGAAGGAGTTACAAGATTTGGGAAGAGAGGAAAGCTCAATCCACGATTTATTGGTCCATTTCAAATTCTTGACCGAAGTAGGAAATGTAGCCTATAGACTTGCGTTACCTCCAAGTATGTCTCGTGTTCATAATGTGTTTCACATATCGGTGCCGTAAATATGTGAAAGACCGAACCATGTTATAGAGTTAGAACAGGACGAGATAGTAGAAGACTTAACGATGAGGAGGTACTGTCAAGATTTTGGATAGGAAGGAGCATGTCCTACGCTTGCAAAGGTCATACCACAAGTTAAAGTTTTATGGAGGAATCATCTTATAGAGGAAATGACACGGGAATTGGAAAGCGAAATGAAAGCGAGGTATCCTCACCTTTTCAAAACACAGTACGTCACGCCGATTTCGAGGACGAAATTTCATAAGGAGGGAGGTTGTAAGACCCCAACTTATTATTAATGAAATTTAATTTTCTCTATTTATTATTTTGAAATAGGAAGGGTTGATTTGATTAATGTGGATAGTTAGGGGTTAAATACATAAATATTTCAAAATAAGCAAGTGGTTATAAAATATTCATTGTTGACCGGGGAATATTCGTTTGGTCGTGGAATATTAAATGCTTTGTCGGAAAAATATTAAATATGACCAATGTGACCATGTATGGCCCCCCATGTGAAAGCGATTGGATGAAGAAAAGCGACAAATATAAGTTGGTTAAAAATAACTGGCGTAGTTGTTACCAATTAATACTATTAGAATACCGTTGGTTAAAACACACTATTACGCGTTGTTGAGCAGTGAGTACGGTATTGCACCAATTATTGATTCTTATGTAAGAAGGCACTACTCAATAATTGTTACGATAATTCTTATTAAATATTTTATTTTATTGATTCAATAATTGTTGCGTTGATATTTTATATTGCTATTGTTTGATAATTGTCATTACACGATTACTTTCCATTATCTGAGCAATAATTCACATTATCTGAATAATATTATTAGAAAACATTATTGGCGATGTACAGAAAGTTACATACAGGAGAGGTTTGGTCACCTAATTGCGTGCGCGTAAGGAGAGATCATTATTGGAAAGCCCCTCTTTCACAGGAGGCTGCTGGTTGTCGATATTGTGATCCTGTAATATTATTTGTGAATAATTAATTATTGATTCATATGATGAGGAAAATATTGATTTTATATGGATATAGATGGAGAAAAATTTTAAAATGACAATTGTTAAAATTAATATTTTATCTTTTTACGATAAAATAATTCATTTAAATATATTATTTTAATAATATATTGATGGTGATATTTTTACAATAAATTCATGGTTTATAAATAAATGAGGTTGAAGAGAGAAGATAGAATTGGAATTATTTAATAATTGTAAATATTTTAATGTATATATATATGTACGTATTTGTGTGTGTGTGTGGAAGAAGTGGTGGGGGTAAGAGAAGAAAGTGGGGGAAGAGAGAGAGTTAGTGGAGAATTATGGGAAAGGAAGAAAGAGAAAGGGAAGAGAAGAAAATTAGAAAACTTATCCGTATGTTGATTTTGGTCATTTTTTGTTTGGAATTTGGAAAAAATTTCTTCTGTAAAGTTGTAGAGAATTCGATTTGGTGAGAATGGACATAAAATTCAGTATTTTTCGATACTTAGGTCTATTTTCTATGAATTACTAAAGTTTCGAGAAAATAAAATAATTTTATTAAATTTATGGGTGGGACCCACTTTGGTTGGTGTTGATTACACATGTGGTCGCTATTTTTTTTCCAAGATGGCTAGCATGCTTTGAATCATTGTGGTGTGCGTAGAAGAATTGGTAAGAAATAATAATTCTTTATTATTTTAGTCTCTGCTATGGCGTTCTAGCATTTTTCTATAAATAGTACTTAGGTTAGAATTGAAAATCACACCGAAACAAGTTTTCTTTCTCTAGATTATTGAGCGTATTTTTGTGAGTATTTTGATATTTTGAGAGTTCTTTATTCAAGGTCTAAGTTTACATCAACACTTATATCAGAAATTGATCGGAAATACGGTTATTTTGAGGTAAGGATGTTATTTTCTTCTCAAATGATATTATTTCTTCAATATCATTATCTTTGAAATATTGGTTGGAACTTTTTATCAAATTTGGAACTTTTTTCATATCGGGGTTACTATTCATGAGTTCTTATTCACGAGTTCTTATTCATGAGTTCTTATTCACGAGTTACTATTCACGAGTACTATTCATGAAGCGTGAAGATGTTTTTGTGGAATTTCTATCTTTTGGTGTGAGATTCTTATTCACGTATAAAGACTATTCACGATATCTGACTATTTATTCATAGAAAAATAAAATTTCTTCTTTTCGTCAAAATATCTATTACGGATACTAGCTTTGATTGTATTCATGTTTTGATCATTCTTGAATTTTACACCACTATGATTATTTTTGAGGTATTTTAAACATGGATAAAACAAAGTACGAATCCTAAATCCTTAATCCTTGTCATTTTGTTTCACTTTGGATTCGTTTCTTTAAAAATATTTTCATCATCCTCGGTCTTAAATGATGATATTATTGAATATCTTTTTTGTAGTGCAAAGATGAATGATTTCTGAAGAATATCTTTGGCTGTAGGTGCAAAAATGAAGCAGTGTTGAGATGAACATGGTGATGATTAATATCTTTGGCCCATAGTGCAAAGATGAGCAGTGTTTAAATGAACATGACAGTGATGAATATCTTTGGCACAGAAAGTGCAAAGATGAATATTTGATTACGAGATGTATATTGATTGATGTTCTGGGGATAAAAGATGAGCGATGAACTTTTAAATTCATACATAGAAGATAGTAGTTTGCATTCTCTACTTAACTCTTCAATGAATTATTATTTCAGCTGCGAATATTGATTTAAAATTTGTTGTCTATTGATTCTATTAGATTTTTCCTGTTGAAGACTAACGATAATTTGTTGTATATTATCTTAGTCATAATATTCTTTTCTTGAGCTAGTTGAGCTCACCCTTTTCCTTTTGTTCCATTTTTCTCGGGGAGGCGAGAATATAAGCGAAATACGAGTGGGGTATGGAATGAAGGTTCTAGAGAGAGTTGTTTAGTAGTCCTCACCATTTTTGTAAAATAAAGTATCGATAAATGTGATGAGGATTTATTTGAGTATAGATATTATCAGAAGATAATATTTGTAATTAAACTCACGCTTTTCTTGTTGTAATAATAAAGTTGTAGTTGTTTCTGTACCATGTATTGACAACTCAGAATGGGTGATGTATACCTATTTTGGGGGCGTCACATGTTTATATCACTATTACCATTTTATATTTTCATATATACATGTAATCAAATATAACTCATATATACATCTTGAAATTTGTAATATCTGAGATGGCTTACGAAGCGGTATGAGAAAAAGCGCGGGTTGGGTAGGGGACCTAATCATGTGCCCAAGGCCCCTACTAATCCGGATGATCGGATTCTTATTCAGATTCGCCCTCCTCCGAATAGCACGTACGTCTCGCACCATTTATACAAGATATATAGAACTTAGATGTAAATTGCTTTAATATATCTACTTATTGTTGAATAAATTGTTGTATACTATAGTGATTTTTCAGATAATAAGATCGTCAAGTGCATATCACAGCTGTGTTTACAGAATTGGCCTACACTGTGATTACGTGGAAGACACACCTATCGCCCACAAGGATGTTGTTTGAAATTTGAATTTCAAGTATGTTTTTTTTAATTATGACAGATAATATAATATTCTAATTAAGGATAATTGTTTAGTAATGTTATTATTGTTTTTTTATTTGTAGAAAAGGTATAGATGGGGGAGGGCCTTGTGAGCTTGATGGAATTGAGACATTATTCAGCGAAGTGCTTATCCGTACCAAGGATAATTTGAACAAAGAACGACAAAAAGCCCTTCACAATGCCGAGATCGACCATCCAGGCCAGGGAGAGGATTATATGCATGAGCATAGCCTCTGGTGGTGCACCCAGTCCATATGGGCTGAGATGTACGACCAATGGAGAGCTGGGGGAAAAGACGAAAGACTGCCGCCACCAACAGATCCTCGGGTGTACTCGATGGCGAAAAGGCTAAAGGAACATACAAGGGCAACAATATTTCACAGTTGCAGCATATAACTGCCAGGGTACGTATTTACAAGTTTTAATATGTTTACAATCATGAATTGTAGAAAATATATCATATTTTTACTTAGTAATATTGTGCTATTTTTTGTATAGGAGTCTCGGTCTCAAGGTCACCCTATCCATTGGTTGGTGGATGTGTCTTGTACACCGTGAGTGATGGTGCGCTTTGATGTTATCCAGATAGCGGTAATAAGTTTGAACAACTTGATCTTGTTTATCAATGCTTATAGAATTTATTTTTCACTATTTAATTATTAACATGATGACAGGATACTTATAAGCGTTTATTGAATGGCGTTATCCTGAAGGCACTCCACGTCCTTTATTGATCAAGAGTTGTGGGAGAGGGCATACATTGTGAAGAAGAACTACATTAAAGGTTAAGGACAACGACGACGCCCATCCTTGAAAGTGGCTCGGTGGCTCTTACCTCGATCTTCCACGATCGTTGAGTCATCCAAATTTGTTCATATACTCGGTGGTATGTGTGAGAGCTATATGTCGAGATAGAGATCTTCTGAGATACTGGGTGGGCATATGGGGCTCACGAATCTGATGAGTTAGTTGAAGCGATGTAATGGCGTAGACAGAGACGGCATGGGGATGGTGACGAGGTATAAAATCAATTTGTTGTATATATTGTCGTAATATATACCAGTATCATCATAATTACTATATTTGTAACTTGTTTTATTATTTTATTAATTACAGGGTGATCAAGGAGGCGATGATGCTTGATGTACCTGCTTTAGTGTTGTTTTGTAGTTATTTGATAAGCTTGTACTTGTATATTCATTCTGCAAAACAGTGATGTATGTTACTTAAACAATATTAGATTTTTTTATATTTATTCAATTCATATTGGTTTTTAAAGGTTTATATACTAGTTTGGTGTATGTGTCGGTGGACAATGGATGTTTATATTGTTGTGCATGCTGTTTATATTGTTGTGATTGTGTGTTGGGATAAAGCTGGTACAAAACAGGTACAGGTTTTTGGGAATTCTGCAAAACAACAAAAATCTATTTTTCATTTTTTGCAGATCAGCGACCGCATGTGGTCGCCGATAATTATTAGCGACGGCTAAACATTTGAGTGTATTAACGACCGAATGCGGTCGCTGCCACATGGACCACGTCAGCTTTGGCCCTGGACCATGCTGACTCAGCTTAGCGACCGCATTTGTCATTTCGATTGCTCATATCGGTTGCGGATAAGTCTGTCGCTAGTAGTGGTCGCTGATGTGAATCCCATCAACTAGATTTTGTGCGACGACTATCAGCGACCGCATGCGGTCGCAGATATCTATCCGCGACCGAATGCGATCGCTAATAGACGGTCGCTGATAAGCCTTTTTCTTGTAGTGATAATAATTGATTTATGGAGGTTATTTTGATCAATCGGGTAATTAATCGGATAAATGAGCAATTAATTGTTATTAGTTCACATGCTTATAACTATTTGTTCACATGCATGTACTATTGATTCACATGTATGTGCTATTAGGGGAGGTGGTGCAAGATTGATAATACTTGCAGGACTAAATTAAAAATGAAAGAAAAGATGAAGTTATTATACTGTAATAATTTGAGCCCCAAAACGTACAATTATCGAAATTATGTTTTCCTATAAATAGAAGCTCATTCTTCTTTCATTCTCACTAAGACTCACAAGAGCAACTATAAAGAGAGAATTTATAAAGAGGAAGAAGAAGAGTATTCTGCTACTTCACTATTGCAGTATCCAGTCTTCTACTAAAATAAGGGGTATTATTTATTTCATATTCGCTTACAATATTATTTTTAGTATTCGTAAGGAATTTTATTTTCGTTCAATATTCGTAAGGAATATTATTTTCGTTCAATATTCGGAAGGAATAATATCTTCATTCAATATTCGTTGGAATATTATTTTCGTTCAACAATTGTAAGGGATGTTACTCATTTCTTATTCGTAAGGGTTATTATTTCTTATTATTCACTCGGGTACTATTTACTCGAAGTATTATTTATGGGGTACTATTCACTCGGGTATTATTCACTCGGGGGTACTATTCACGAAGTACTATTCATAAAATACTATTCACGGAATACTATTCACGGGGTATTATTCACGAAGTACTATTCACGGGGTACTATTCACGATAAAAACTTTATTCTTTTATGTCCAAATTAATTTTTGATACATGAATATTATTCTTGAATTTTACTCCACAATTGGTGATCATGTTGACAGTTTTGATATTCTTGAAATCTGTATAAATTGAATTATAAATATTTAATATTTATCTTTTATCTCACTTGATTGATGTTTATATCATTGTCATCATCATCATGCTTATATTGTAACGAATGTCATCTTTGGCCCGTAGTGCATAGATGGACTGTTGATTATTGGTTTTACAGTTGATATCTTTGGTCGTAGTGTAAAGATGAACTGTTGATTGATAGCTTTGGCCCGTAGTGCAAACATGGACAGGTATAAGACATGATCATGTTCATTGGTGATTACACGAATATCATTGGCTCGTAGTGCATGGATAATTCGTGGACGTGATACTAATGAATATCCTTGGCCGTAGTGCATGGATAGTTCGATGATGTGATTGGCATGATCATGACCATTAGTTAACAGTTGAATGTCTTTGGTCGTAGTGCACTGACAAACAATTGATTGGTATGATCATGACCATTGGTTTTATAGTTGAATATCTTTGGTCAGTAGTGCAAAGATAGACAACTGATTGGTATTATCATTGTTATTACACTTGAATGTCTTTAGCCTTTGGGGTAAGGATATTGAGTAAACTTTCTATTAAGCCTTTGTGGAAGGAGAAACTGTTGATTTACATGATTATAAACATGAATTATGAATTTAACTATAATCTTTGGTGGTTCAAGTGAAGACATGTGATGAAAGTTCTCTTTATCTTGGGTATAACAAAGAACTGTTAATGGGTATTACAGTGATACAGTTGATGATAAACTTTTAAATCATAGAAGATAGTAGATATCATGCTCTACTTGACTCTTTTAATGAATTGCTTATTTCGCTGCAGTTGTTAATCTAAAACGTGTTGTCTATTATATTCTATCAGTTGTTATACTGTTGAAGGCTAAGGATAATTTATTCTGGCATTATCTTAGTCATAATATTTCTTATTAAATTTAGTTGAGCTCACCCTTTTTTCACGTTCTCTCTCAGAAATGAGAATATATTTGGGACTAGTGGGGAATGGAGTGATGGTTCGAGATGGTGACTTTAGTAGTCCCTCACTATTTAGTGTGATAATAAATGTAATGAGGATTGAATTTGAGTTTGGATATTATCATGAGACAATATTAGGTGTAAAACTCTCATTTCGTGTTGTATAATTAAGTTTATATTTGTATTGATTACCATATTTTTGGCGACCCAAGATGGGTGATGTATACCTATTTTGGGGGAGTCACATCTATTAAAATTAATACTAATATATATTTTAATGATATAAAAAAGGAAGTATATAATTAACATAAAATAAAAAATTTGATACAATTAGCCCCACCACCGCCTTCCCCTCGCCTCCAGGCAAGGCATTCAGATTCCCCCCACGGATCTCATCCTACCCGGCCTCGCTCCCACATGTTGCTTGCCCTCGGCGTCGACTTCTTATCAAGGCAAGAATCGAGAACAACCCAACAGTAGGCCACACAATGACTCAATTCACTGCGCACCACCCAAATGACCTAAGCGGTTTAGAACAAAATTCACCCAAAATCAGAAGGACAAAATGTTCGAATTCTCAAAAAGGGTGGGATGGAAGATCCAGAAACGAGATGAGGTGGCGATTGCCGAGTTGTGCAGCGAAATTGGAGTGGACAGAGGGGTTTTGAAGGTGTGGATGCATAATAATAAAAGCACTTTTGATAAGAGAGATAACATTGCTAACACTAATGGTGGTACTACTTACAACAATGACATTAATCACGCAAACAACGGCGACAGTGTCGGTCGAGAAAACACCGATCAGCTGCAGGATCACCACCACCATAATAATGATAATGTTAGTCGTGATCCTGTTTGATAAGATATCAACATCTAATTCTCCTATGCATGATCAATAAGGGCAATATTGTAAATGGTTAGAATAGTTTGTTCAGTTCAATTTTCTATATAAAGTGTATTCAGTTCATTTTGTTAAAAGAATCTAATATGATGAAAAAAAGTAATTACACCAAACTCTGTTCTCTCTCTAGAATATTCATTTCATTCTTTCAACACTGTTGTTGTTACTAATGGGAGTGGTTCTTCTTCCTCCTAATCTATTTTCATGACTGATAAATAAGTATGTTTACTGGTATATTAGATAGTAATGGAAAAGGCTGCAGCTTGTATGATTAGTTCTTTATTAATTATTAGATAGTAATCGTCGAAAAGTTTAACGTTGAAAAGTTTTGATTGTATAATTAATTTTAATATTTATGTCATTTGTTTAACTAATTTTTGTTAATTGTATCAAAATTTCTATTTTATGTTAATTATGTTCTTACCTTTTTATATCATTAATATATATATTAGTATTAATTTTTAAAATAAAAATAATTATTAAAAGAAAGGAAAAATAAGGGAAAAGAATACAAATAAAGAAAATGAATTAAAATATTTATTTTAATTTTATTATTATTTTAATTATTTGTTCCACGTAATTAATGATTTTTATTTTTTATTTTTGTAGAAATTAATATAATATTGTAATAGATCTCATTGATAAAAAAATTTTGATATATTATTTGTATTATTTGGAAAAGAGATAAAAGAAAAAGAAAAAAATCACGTAGGATAACCAAGCTTCCTCCCGCCCAGTCAGCAAATACACGTAATATTTTTTTTTTTCAAAAAGCCACGTAGGATAACGAAGCTGCTTTTTTAGACGTGTGTTAGTCAATTTGGACAGAATTGCTTGATTGTACATTTTTAAAAACCACAGTGGGTCAATTGAATATTTTTAAAGCACAATGGCTAATTGCTTAAAACATGATAACCACAATGTTGTGGTAAATGTGCTTTTCCCCAATGAAAAATTGTATAAATTGAAAGTGTCATGTAGATTTTTTTTAAAAGTAAGAATGATTTATGTGTCAATTTTTTCACTATGTCAATAATATTACTAAAAAAATATTGTAAAATACAACATAAAGATACGGGAACTGATATTTTTATATTATTTTTTTATATTTTCACACCTAAAATCCACATATTAACTAATAAAAATGCGAACCTAATTAGGGGAGTGGTTATCTTAAAGTTAACTTTATCAATTGACCAATATAGTATTGACACGTACATAAAAAATGATTTTTGTTTATGCGTATCAACATTGTATTCCAAACCGAATCCCCAATTACCATTATACAATATGCTCTGACCCTCTGACCAAACGGTTGGGGCACACTAATTAAAATTTGTTAAATTGTAGTCACAGCCAATTGGTGGAAGTGTATTGGAATTAGAGTGTCTACAGCTTGAATTTTCGACTACATTTAATACTTTATCCCTTTTAAAAATTAGTTATATATATATATATATATTATAAAAGTAAGGATATTTTTTTTTATATTATACAAGGATATGAATTTATCAAGGCATCACTCCTATAATTTTAACTAACTAGTACTCCCTCCATCACTTTATATTTGATATTTTAGAGTATTTTTTTTCTTCCCAAAAATATTTGACATTCTACGCTATCAAGAATATTTTGCCTATTTATTTTTTTTTTCTACCATTTCTTATCCACCACCATTAATGGCAAGATGTGAACCGTCCTTAATTAATTAGGAGAGAAAGTGTGAAATCAAATCTGGTGTTAATGGAGAATTTAACCACAACACTTCGCGTAGCAGTAAGTTTCGACCTGGGGTGAACCGTAAATTCGGGCATTCTGGGATCGATTTCCGTCTGCAACAAGTGTGAGGGCCAATTAAAAATTAGTCCGTGTGGCTACGGATCACACATTTCTGGGTAGAGCCATGTCTTAGGTCGAGCCTGTGCGCAAAGCCTGGTCCGGGGTGGGGAGACATAGTCCGACTGCGGTTGGAAAACTCCACATTAACAAAAAAAAATCTAGAACTTCAGATATAATAAGATGGAGGGAGTATAAGTTAAGAAAATAAAATTTTCCCTTGCTAGTTTCGAAATTGAGGGAGTAACTTTTAAGCATTGCATATAGAAAAATGATATATATGTTATTAATGTTTGTGTCAATTTTTTTTATTATGTTAATAAATTGTTGATAATATTAAGATCAACACTAACAAAAATAATAAAAAAAAATTATTTAAAAATTCAACCATCCAAATTTTGATAAAAGATCTACATGTTCATCAAATAGTGAAAAGTATCACATTACTTTTATTTTTGGAATAATTATACTACTCAATATTATGAATTAATTGATAAAATATAGTGTATTAGATGAAAGTAAATTATAATGGAGGGAACCAAGTTCAGTAAAAGTATCCCATAGTAGAAGTGAAATAACTTTGTAACAAGTTCAAACGTAAATGAATTCATTTAATTTTAATAAATAAATTATAAATATTATAAATTATCTAAAAACACAACTACTTATAGATTTATAATTTTTAAAATTTAAATGAATCGGGTCATTTTAAAATTCTAGACTATTGTGATTTGACTTCAAAAACAAATAAATTTATAGGAGTATCAAAATAAAGGTGATACTAGATGTATCAAATGATGTGTTATCATAATATTAATTGGATAAATCTTATTTAATTGACTATATTATAAGTTATTATTAAAATATTAAATGTCATGTTATTTGAGATAAAAAAAATTTTAAGACCCTTAATATTACTATAATAGGCCTAATTATTTTTATTAGTAATAAATAATTGAATGAAAGAAAATTCCGATTAAATCGAAAATGTGAAAATCATGGATTGTAGGTAGGTGATAATTCCTGGTTCGACCGCTTGGTTTAGTGCATGTCAGTGGTACAAATAGAAGTGGTTAATATGAAATTTATTTTTGGGTAAGTTGGTTAATTGACCAATAGAGTACTGACATGCATACGAAATCTTATATGTATCAATATTTTATTGACTAATTGACCAAATTACCAAAATATAAACTTCATGCTAACCGGATCCCAAATCATTTGGGTGACTGACTGGTGGTCTATTAAATGTTATACATAGAAAACTAATGCCTAATCAACATAATTTTTAAAGTCCATTATAACATTATTTCAAGTCCATTTCAATCCTATATTTGTTATTTTAATGTAGTTTTCGGTCCCACATAATAAGTTGAAACGGAATATATTACATCAGTGATTTATAAAATATTTGTATAATAATTTGTCTCTACCATTATTCAAGATTTTGTTAACCCATTAGCCATAATTTAACATGGTGGATAACTTTTATGTCTAATTAATATATTTTTCTTGTCAAGTGATTTATGATTTGTATGTTGACTTATTTTATGTTAGATATGGATTGTGATTAATGTGAAGATAAAATAAAATAATATTTCTCCTAGCTTTTAAAATTAAAGATATAATTTAATTTTTGATATGAAAAGAACATATTAAACATCAAATTGATGTGAATTTATTTAATTTTAAATTTGATACAATTATTATAAATGTATAGAATATAACAATATTAATCACAAATTTTATTTTATTCTAAACTTTTGTAAGTCATATACATTTTAAATTTTAATATGTCGGTATTTGACTTGAGTAAATTAAATTGCATCTCTAATTTTAAAACAGATATAATATAATGTAGATTTTGTTTTAAAATATCTTTTATAACACTAGATGCATCGAAAATCTAGTATTAACAGTAATCTGTTTTCATATAAACACTCCAGATGATATGTAGTTAGATGATATGTAGTTAGGGTCTTTTTCAATTGTCATTTTTTTGTAACACCCTAGTTTTATATTGTAAAATATTGAAAATTTATGTCTCTATATAAGAAATTAAGTTATTAATAATAATATTTTTTTGATATTTTGAGAGAGTATGTGGTGAACTAAAATGACATAAGAAAATAATATATATTGAGCTAGTGGTTGGCCTTGTTTGGATAGATTTGATTTGATTTAAACTTTAGATTTGACCCAAGATTTGTTCTGAACTTAGGAGTTGACCTAGGTTGTTTTATATTGCATCAAAGTCGACTTTTAAAATTTTGGGTCAGGTCATCTGATTTGGTTGTCGGAGGTGGAGATATGAAGGTTGGTGATATTATACAACAATAGAGAGAGGTTCAGAGGTGGAGACATGAAGTCAACTGTGAGACCCCAGATTTTATGAATAAATATTTAATTTTCTCGAAATAAATTTTTTAATATTATGGTGTGGATTTGATATAATGTTATAGTTGTGGGTAATATTTATAAATTTTACAAATTACGCAAGTTGTTATATAATATTCGATTGGTTGGGGAATATTCGTTTTATCGGGGAATATTAAAGACAACCAAGACAATCATTGGTGGACCTCCCAGAACAAAATTATTGTCGGATTGAGAAAACGACAAAAATATTTTATGAAAATAACGGCGGAAGTTTTAATTGCTATTATCTTGTTGAACTACTTCGGTAGTAAATGTACGATGTCTGGCGTGGTTGCATAAAGAAATTTCACTAAAGATTGATTATTGATGCTTACGTGATAAGTTCTTCCGGTTTAGTTTTATTAGTATTATTAATGTAATAAAAGCGAAAAGTTTTTTATATAAAATGAATACTTTTATAAAGTTATTTGTTTTATTAGACTATAAATAGAATAGAATATATTTTATTGTCGTAGTGTCAGATAAGACTCATAGATATAGTGTTTTAAGATAGTAAAATCTTTTTTTATATAAAATGTAATACTTTTATAAAGTTATTCGTTTTATTAGATTATAAATAGAATATATTATATTTTATTTAAAAGATTTTATTTTAAATCTGGTCGTTTAAAAGTAAATCAATCTGGACCGTTCATGAATTAGTTCTTATATGGAGTCCATTCTTCATAAATAGAAGCTCATTCCTTCATTATTTCCTCTGAATTTCATCAAACTCTACAGAGAGAAAACCATAGAGAGTTCTTCTTATATAATCTTGAGCGTATTTCTTTAGAGTTTAAGAAAGCTTTTGAAGCGTAGTCTGAAGTTTTCTTCGAGTATATCATCGCTCTACCAATTGGAATACTCTTCTTTCAAAGGTAAGAGATATTATTTATTTATCTACTCGTAAGGGGTATTATTTCTTTTATATTCATGAAGAGAACTTCGTTATTCCATTCTTTATTATTACATTGGAATAACTCAGATATGCTGAATACCCTATACTTGGTGAAATTCTTACGTTATTCCATTTTTATCATTATGTTGGAATAACTTTTGTTTATCACAATCACCGCATACATGGTGAAATTCTTCATTATTCCATTCTTTATTATTATGTTGAAATAACTCGCCTATGCAAAATCTTTGCATACATGGTGAAATTCTTACGTTATTCTATTCTTTATTATTATTTGGAACATCACATGCGTGCGTTTACGCATTTAATTCGGTTTCATTGTTTATTATTCTCGTTGGAATATCCGCATGCATGCTTTTTACGCATTTGACCTTGTTCCGTTATTTATTATTACATTGGAATAACTTTCATGCATGCTGATCTATCGCATTCTCGGTAATTTCTTTTGTTATTCCATTATTTATTATACTCGGTTGGTTAAAGTTTTGATTTCTATACTCCATGCAATTAGTGAAATATCCTTGATATTTGCGCTTCATCCAAAGATTCTTTTCATGGAAATATTCTTACGAGCATTCTTGAATTTTTACTCCACAAAGCAAAGATGTCGTGTTGACAATTTGGACATTATTGGTTCTGGATAAATTAATTCTTGAACTTGTTTTATTGAATTATTATGTCATTCTCATCATTCTTATGTTTATATTATGTTGAAAGTCATACGTGGCACATGTAGTGCATAGATGGACTTGGTATGATTATGATGAGAGATTATTCGGTATAATCATGGCCGTAATGTTACAAATGATGTGAAAAAATCCTCATCGTCTGTGAAAGTAGTGCATTGATGGGACGCTTTTGGTATGATTATGGCTATGGATTCTCTTCGCCAAGGTGCAAAGATGGATTGTTTTATGGCATGATCATGGACCGATTGATAAAAATACGATTATCTTTTGGTAGTAGTGCATGAATAATTCGTGGTCGTGATCTTAAAGAATATCCTCGTTCGCGAGTGCGAGGATGATTTGATGATGTGGATTATTTATTAAGCTGAGTCTCATCGATAAAAGTGATGAAAAACCTTTTAAATCATAGAAGATAGTAGATTTTATTCTCTACTTAACTCTTCTAATGGATTGCTTGTTCCGCTGCAGTTAAACTTGATGGTTGTTATATTGTATCAGTTTAACACTGTTGAAGGCTAACGATAATTTATTCGCATTATCTTAGTCATAAAATTTCTTCTTTGGGCTAGTTGAGCTCACCCTTTTGCTTTCATTGTTCTCTTCGTGAAATGAGAACGTAGCGAGGACTAGTCTGGGAAGCAGAGTGATGGTTCTAGATGGTGCATTAGTAGTCCTCACTATTTACGTGAAATAATGTGATAATAAATGTAATGAGGACCCTATTGAGTTTGTATATTATACAGATGACAATATTTGTATTAAAACTCACAAAGATATGTGTAGTCGTATTTTACACAATTGTTGTATAATTAAGTTGTATTTGAATTTTGTACCATGTATTTGGCGACTCAAGATGGGTGATGTATACCTATTTTGGGGGCGTCACATCAACCGATATTATCCCATAATGACTATAGAGGCAACAATCTACAGACCGTGTGTGATCGATTTTGACAAAGACGCCAAGATTTTAAGTGAGGGAGTTCGTAATACCATAGTCCACATCAAAATATACGATTTTTTTTCCTGTATATAAGAAATTTAGTTACTAAAGATAATACCTTCAGTCATGATTTTTTTGATGAGTCTGGTATTTGACCCAATATTTGTTTTGAATTCAGAATTTGACCTAGGTTATTTCATTTTCTCCATTTCTAAACTAAATAAGTACTTCTTTCTTTTCTTTTTATTTGTCATTTAGAGAGAAATTTTTGTTTCTTTTTATTTGTCATTTGTAAATTTCAAGAAAGTATTCAATGCTTAATTTCTCATATCATTCTTTATGCTTAAAGGCTAATTTGTTTCTCTCTCATCTCTCTACTAAATTTTATGGCCGTAATATAAAAATTAAGATTCTCATAACTGGACCGTTTATCGAATCGAAAAAGGTACTGGATGGATGGATGAGTCCAACAAGTGATCGAACGTTATTGACTCAGTGACGTCATTAATATATAAAAATATATATTATTAGTAATTAATAATGTTTTTAAAAATCTAGTTTTTTATGAACTAAAACATAATAAAGATGAGTTAAAATATTAATAAAAGTGGTTAATTTTAATATTATTTTTTTTGGTAAAAAAAATAATTTAAAAATCGGTTCAACTAGGTTAATTAACTTGGTTTATTGGTTGGACCGGTGGTGGTCAACGGGTCAACCCGGGTTTTGACCAAAACAGGATTGTTGGTCCAAATCGGACCAAAAGACGGACCGATTTCGATTTTTACCGATCCGACTACCAGCCTAATCTGAATTTTAAAACATTGATAAAAGTTTCATACTCAGTCAAATAAAATATTAATTATATTCTTAATTTATGTAGAATTAAAAAGATAGGAAGGGAGTACACAATTAGATAAACAAATCTATGGATACTTAAAATCTTTTTTGATAAGTGGAAATAAATATGTAATTTGAGAAAATAAAAGATTCAAGGGATCAGAGGCGTTTGTCCCTAACATAAATGCCACTGGCTTGCATATGGATGACCATGTAAGATCAGCAACCAGATACCCTTTTTGAACTTCACACAATGGCAATCACGTAAATACACACAAAAACCATGGGCAAAAAAACTTAACGCCGGGACTCCGAATTCACGAATTCTACATTTGGGGCGCCCTTCCCTCGCGGCACTCTCCATCTATATATAACCAACGGAAATATGTAAGCCTCCTCACAATTCTCTCTACGAATTTGTAGGATTCCTTCCTTTTCTCTCCCTCTCAAATATCCACACTCCGTTCTAGAGAGAGAAATTATATCTGTTTATATCTTTTTCGATCTATTAGGTTCTCCAGAATCTTTGAGGAAGAAGAAGAAGGAGAAATGGCGTCTCAGAAGAATGTCGGAATTCTTGCCATGGAAATCTACTTCCCTCCTACTTGTATCCAGCAGGTCAGTATATACTCAGCTTATTGTATTTGCCGTTTTGGCTTTTGATTCGAGAATTTATAGATCTTTATATGTTTTATGTGTCATGTTGAAGTATTTGTTTTGGTTCTGTGATTGATCACTGTTTCGGAAAAGCAAATTTTTTTGTTTTGTTTACTGTAGAAAAGCGAATTTTGTAACGGAAAAGTGAAAATGGAAGTGGTGTAGATGTGTGTGAGAAATTTGGAAGTATATAGTGCAGGAAAATATATATTTTCAATGTTTTCTATTGAAATTTCTGCCAGCTTGTTTGTTTGATCATTTTCAAAATTTAGCTAATTTGATATCGCACGCACAATCGTATCACACGCAGGGGCGGATCCAGAAATTTTGCCCAGCAGGGCGGATTTAAATTAATTTTTTTTGTTGAAGTTAAATAAAAAAAATTGAACTAATCATAATATTAGTAATTATAATAATGTTTATAAATTCTAATAAATATTCATAATTCAAACTAGAAAAAGAATTTCAAATAAAAAACATTTAGATAAAATTTAAAAACTTATTTCAGTTACTTGTCATGGTTCAATAATGATTCTCCAAATGCTCAAAGTCTCAAACCAAATTTTCTTTTTATATTCAAACAAAACAAAACCATGAATTAATTTCAAAGCATAAGCTAGTTTTGGTATCTTTTTATAAGTTTTAAAAAAGTTTTACTTATATTTAAAATTGGTTTATGAATTTGTTTTGCCCCTCTAAATTTAACTTTTCCATTCATCTGCCCTCTTAAATTTATTAATTTACATATTTGTCCTACCCCTATACCCATATAAAAAAAATTCTAACAGGGGCAGCTGTCTATGCTGCCCCTTGCTAGATCCATCACTGATCACACGCACAATAGTGTTCAACAATACCAAGCAGAAAAAGGTTTTGACGGTTTTGTGCTTGTACGGAAGTTCTGGTGGGTAATTCTTATAATTCGAGACGAGATTTAATCTCTGTTTTGAACTTGGATAGGTCTAGATTACTAGGCAGAAAAATGACAGAAGACAAAAACCAGATCTACATTACACTTATTTTAGCATTGGATTCGTTTTTGGATATTTGAAAAGAATAAATGGTTAGATTTTTATTCATAAGAGGGTTTGTTTATATTTTACTTTTCTTTACCTTTTCCATTCCCTTAAATTTTCCAGACTTCCAAAACTTGCATTAATTATATATATATATATATATATATATATATATATATATATATATATATATCTCAAAGTAGTAATTTTTGCCTTTCATATATGAGGTTTCTCAAACCGATTTTCATCAGCTCCTTAATCTCTCCTTTAGTTGCTATCTCAGAAGCTTGTGGTTTTTCAACTTTTTTACTATTTTGGTGAGTTCACATATTGGCTAATACATTTTTTACTATCTAAGGAATAACGCCCACATTTACATTTATATTTCTTGCTTAATTTTACAAGGATAAAAGGTTATTGTAATCTTTTAGTCATATATATGGTGCTGTAGCTTTTTTTGGGTCTAAACTATCCTTTATAATAGTACTATAACTTCAACTTATTCAAAATTTGGAGTCCTTTTATTGTCTATGTTAATCTATAGTCTGCAATATGAATCATCCTTATGATTTTTTCCTCAAATGTGCTAAATAGGAAGTACTGGAGGCTCATGATGGAGCAAGTAAAGGGAAATATACCATTGGACTGGGTCAAGATTGCATGGGATTTTGTACGGAGGTGGAAGATGTAATCTCAATGAGGTTGTGACTCCATATCTTATCAATATTTATATATATAACTACAACTAATTCTTATCATCATTCTCAATTATTGCATTTGTTATATAATTATTTCCTTTATTCCAATGAGAATGATGGTTTACGCTGTCAGGATATTCCTTCCTTAAGTTGGCTTTGTAATTACAGAATTAGATACCATGGATTTTAACAGATAAGCAGTAGATTTTGCCCACTAATTAGCTGAAACCTTCAATTCAAAAATTTTCATATATTGTCCCTGGATTAGTTGTAAAACTTTATTTATGTTGGTTGGTGAAACTTGATCCAGTGCGATGGACCAACTTTTTGGGGCAATTTTGACTTTAGGGGTGAATTAGGTTTTCTTGTATCACAGTATTTAAGGAGGGGGTCTTGCTGCACGGTTGATGTACGCTTTTTGGAATACTGAGAGTGATTTATCACTAACCGTGTTACACAGCCCAAGATTGGGTGAACCATGTAAATTATGTGCATCGTGTGCTAGGAAACACGACACTCCCCGGAGGGTTACAAATCTATGTCGGACATGGATATGCTCAGAAATGTCGCGGACATGCACCTGATACGCATCCATGGACTCCTCCCCCTTTTAATTTTTTTTTAATGTCTGAACAAGTGAGAACACACCAAGGAACACGTCGGGACACGCCCTTGGACAGGACACGGCAGGGGTCTATCGAAATTAAAGAAAAAAATGTGCAGTACTTAAATTGTAATATGCAAGTTAAATGAGGGTACCCATACACAATTGCTCCCTTTTAAATCTAAAACATTCTAAGTAAATTAATTTTATTCCAAATACTTTTGGAGCAATCATAATCGAATATTTGTAACTTGTAAGCAATAAGTATGTTTATTATTTTTGTTTTACTTGAACATATGTGAGTGGCTGCCCATATTTGAACATTATCTTTTGTTGAGTTCTTAACTTGTTTTTTTCTCGACTTCTCTTTTACATTATCTTTCGTTGCCCTGTTAATTTCTAACAATTTAATGTTGCTAAGCTGGAAAGCTAACATTGTCAATGTAAATATTTGTCAAATTTATTCAGCTCTGTTTTCTTTTCATTCAATATCTTTGTAGTAACATGATTACACAATCTAAGAGAGCATAGGCCAATATGAGATCACATGTAACAGTTGATTAAACAATGCTCAGTTTCGTCAAACTTTTAAACTGACGACCTCAGAATATTTATTAAAAAAAATAGAGTCTAATCCTGAAAGATGAACCTATTAACAAGAAGTAATTATGTTATCCAAGTTAAACAAGCTGAATGTCTACACCGTATCAATATTCACCCTTTTGTAATATTGGAAGTTGGAACCTGATACCTGAAGGTCCAGAACCTTGCCAAAACATTAGTAGCTATTCTATAATTGAAATGATGAATTATGAATCAAAAAAAATTAATATTAGCTTATTTTCTTTAAACGTTGCTCTGTGCTTGTGACTGTTTTTAATTTATAATCAATGAAATTTTATGGTTTGTAAGTATATCAACTATTTTTGGTTCTGCCAAATCTGATTTACAATTTGACCTTTGAAATCATCAATTTTGTACACACCAACAGCAGTACAGCACTTATAGTTTGCTTGAATTTTTGGAATAAAGCCCCTAGTACTCGTAGTTCAAAAATATATTATCTTGGTCCTTTTACTGTGGATAATATTTCTAATTAACCTTTGAATTTTTAGTTTGACAACTGTCACTTCTCTTCTCGAAAAATACAAGATTGATCCAAAACAAATTGGTCGGTTGGAAGTTGGCAGCGAGACTGTGATAGACAAGAGCAAATCCATTAAGACATTTCTCATGCAAATTTTTGAGGTAATAGTCCATTTGTGGTGGTACTAGTGCTTTACTTAGTTTTTCTTGAAAGATAAAGTTTAACCCAACATACGTTAGCGAATGATTTCTAGAATGATTGTGGTCAATATGATCTGATATGGGACCAGTCATTGGTTTATTGATCAGGGACCAAGTTACTCTTTTTTTTGGGCATGCTCTTCCCTATGCTACATATTGTTACATAGTTTTTCTTCATAAAAGAAAAGGACTAAAAAAAGGTTTTTAGTTATCCAGGATTGTATCTATGCTTTCTGCTTTTAAATATTCCTATAAAATGAAGTTTTACTAGTGCTAATTTGTGTGATTGAATTATCTTCTACAGCTGTCATTAGAAACTGATCCTCCTTTTTGTGTCATGTGAAACTATCAGAAGTGTGGAAATACTGACATTGAAGGTGTTGATTCAACCAATGCTTGCTATGGAGGAACTGCAGCATTGTTCAACTGTGTCAATTGGGTGGAAAGTAGCTCATGGGACGGACGCTATGGACTAGTTGTGTGCACAGACAGCGCGGTATTACCATGTTTCCTAGACATTTTACTTTTTCTTGAAATACTGATTAATACATTTAGAATTTGTGCTGGAAAGTTCATTTACCCTTTGAAGCCTGTATTATGAATACTGCAATTCTTTTCCATTTAGAATATCATGGGACCAGCCTAGCTAATTGAGTGGGATGTTGTACTCATTAGCGGTAGGACTTTGAATTGAATTCTGTGATTCTCTCGCCTTATGTTGGGTTTCGCCATTTGCTGTTCAACAAGTCCTAAATTTTGGGGATAAGAAAAGCTGTACTCAATTGAGGAACTGTTGTATTGCACGTAAAAACAACTTTCGGGGTGAAGATACTAGTTATAAAACCTCTTGGTAGTTTTAGTAGAGACATGATCCCTTCATCCCAGTTTTTTTTTTTCCTTTTTACGTTTCTTTCCCTGTTCTTTTGGTTGGGGATAGGGAGACGTCCAGAGACTAACCCATTAGGCAATCACTGATAGTTTCAGAACCTTGATCGCGCCCACACCTTCTCTCAAGGACGAGCCTGACTAGGTCAACATAGTAATTACTGATCAGTGACCAAACCGCAATTGGGAATGCCAAGATTGACTAATTGTGGTCAGGGTGCTAGCTAATTGATGCATGCCCATCTTTGATAGACCAGGTGTCACCAGAAAAGAGAACTTTAATTTTCTGGGATGATTTATCTTATGTTTGTATCCAAATTATTGTTATTTAGTTCCTATAACATTTGTTAATGGAGCAAATATGTTCTATTTCTTACCTGAGGCTTCCTTCATAAGGTCTATGCTGAGGGACCTGCTCGGCCCACTGGAGGAGCAGCTACAATTGCTATGCTAATAGGGACTGATGCCCCTATCACATTTGAAAGCAAATTCAGGGGAGTCATATGTCTCATGCGTTATGACTTTTTTACAAGCCCAATCTTGCAAGTGAATATCCGGTACTTAAATCTAACCTCTTTACTTGTCATGTTCATGTTTCTCAATCATTTACAATTCTTTCTGTTCATGTGATTCACTTTGCATTGGTTTCAAGACGAATGAAGAAGGCATTTGAACTTTTTTCTTTATCTTTTGTCTAATTTCCAGTCAGCAAGATGCAAAATTTTGTCTCATACGGTTCAATCATACCTTGTAGGTTGTTGATGGGAAGCTTTCACAAACTTGTTACCTCATGGCACTTGATTCTTGCTATAAACGATATTGTAATAAGTAAGATGCTATTTAAATCTAGAAACATTTGCTTTGTTTTGATTTTGACTTTGGTGAGCAACTGTACAGTTGTACTATGAAAATGCCTTACCATCTTACAATTATAGGTATGAGAAATTGGAGGGCAAACAATTTTCTATGGATGATGCTGACTATTTTGTATTTCATTCTCCATATAATAAGGTACTTATCTACTGCAGTTCTGATCTTGCATGGTAAACTAGTTTTTCTATTTGAAAAATAACTTATCAGAACTTTCACATTAATCTATGCAGCTTGTACAGAAGAGTTTTGCTCGGCTAATGTTCAATGATTTCTTGAGGAATGCAAGGTGGTTATAAACTTTTAAATTTTAGAAATTCATATTTTTGTGCTGCATAAGTACCCAATTATTATTCATATCTTCTATTATTTGCAGCTCTGTCGATGAGAGTGCTAAAGAAAAGCTGTCACCATTTTCAACTTTAACTGGTGATGAAAGCTATGCTAGCCGGGACCTTGAAAAGGTGAATTTTGAGTTCCCATATGTATTTCTGTTTCTCTCATGTTTCATGTGTTTTGAGACCTATATGAATTACATACCCTCTGCCTAATTCGAACTTTGCCTTTGTTTATTGACCATATTTTTGATTATATCTAAAAATTTGCTAGTTGATCCCAATTTGGATGGATATGCTAAGAATTTATGTTTTAGAACAATTTAAATACTGGTATTACTCTAAATCTGAAGTAGCTGATAAGTTATAACTCTGTAATGTCTACAGGCAACCCAGCAGGTTGCAAAGTCCCAGTACGATGTAAAGGTTCAACCAACTACTTTGATACCAAAACAAGTTGGCAACATGTACACAGCATCTCTATATGCGGCATTTGCTTCCCTTATTCACAATAAGCATAGCACACTGGTACATGCCTAACCTATTGATGAATTCTGGCAGTTTGGCCTGTACACTAATTTTCTAGCATTTCTCTTCTATTTCTATAATATCCTCTATCACTTTCAGGACAACAAAAGGGTAATAATGTTCTCCTATGGGAGTGGTTTATCCGCCACAATGTTTTCATTGCGTCTTCGTGAAGGTCAACATCCTTTTAGCTTGTCCAACATTGCAAATGTAATGAATGTTGCAGAGAAGTTGAAGTCGAGGAATGAGGTATACTTGGTTTTCCGTTTTAATGTTACTTCCTGATATAATAGCTGGATATTAACGCGGACCTTCATAGTTTTTAAATTATCAACTCCTTTTGGTTTTAATTGTGAAAGCCTTTAGCTATTCTGCTTTCTAACAGTGACATCTTCATGCAGTTTCCTCCAGAAAAATTTGTCGAAATCATGAAGCTGATGGAGCATAGGTATGGGGCTAAGGACTTTGTGACAAGCAAGGACTGTAGCCTCCTATCTCCGGGTACCTACTATCTCACGGAAGTAGATTCCATGTACCGAAGATTCTATGCAAAGAAGGCTGTGGACAAAACCATTGGCACTGAGAATGGAACGTTGGCAAATGGTCATTGATAATCTACTGAATGGTATTGTATCCATGGAGTTGGCTCTAGCGTGTCTTCTTAGATGTTGTTAGCATATAAAGGAATAACTATGCTTCCATTAGCTTGTTGCATAACTGCAAAATGGTTTTATTTTAGCAGAATGTATTATCAGTTTAAAATTAAATTAGAATTCCTTGTTTCTTGTGCTCTCCCTCATATGAAGATAGTTTGATGATGATGATGATGATATATATATATATATATATATATATATATATATATATATATATATATATATATAAAAGGAATTAATCCGTGGCAATCGGTTGTCTTGGGCACTGTTCAACAATCGAGTTTGTATCCGTTGATCAGTACAATGTAAGGTCACGATTCAGAGATAATTACTTACTGCCGTTACAAGCTGTAGCGACAGTCACAACTTCAAAATTCGGACGCCAAGTTAATTTATTGCCCCTCCATATTAATTGTAAAACTCCATATATATTTAACCCTTGCCGTTGCACGCTCTGGCGGCAGGGCATTGCCACCAACTTCTTTTAGTTGCATGTTATGGGTTTGTAATAGTAATCCTAATTGATTGATGAATGTACCTTTTGATATGTTAATGAAGTTTTCTATGTTTTATTTGGGAAATAAATAAATAATTTAGTTTTACTTTTATTTTAGTATATAATTACATTTTGCAACATAACAATACTTTCATCATATTTGTAAATTAAAATTTAGTATATAAAATAGTGTGATTTATCTCAAATTTTGAAGGGCCCGGATAATTTATTGAGTGAACAGGAAATTTAAAATTATTTGTATTTTATTAGATAGATTAAAATTTCATATACCGACCCCTATACATCAGTGGTATTAAAATTATGACGTATTTTTTATTTTTAGTAATGTGACTGCCAATGTATTAAATTTAAAGCTTGTAAATAATGTCGTAGATAGCGGGAGGATTTTTTTGAAATGAATGAAATATAATATAGTTTTTGACAAAAACACAAACAAAAGCCTTAAATTACGTGGGCCAAAATTAGATTAAAAATAATTTTATTAAACTAAGTTTTGATGGTAAAAATCCTTAAATTACGTGGGCTTGATGCTCAGCACAGCGCACATGGTTGCTGGGCAGCGTTGGGCTGCGCAATCATCGGCCGAAGAAACAGGACTTTGTTTGACACTAGAATCGAATCGATCGGTGTTCCAACCCACTTGAGTACTCTTCCACAACACAAGATTTTTATTGGCATTTATATGAATACAAGGTGAGGGAATGGCAGATTCAAGCAGGGATCTAATGGTTAGTAAGGCTTCATAATAGTGATAACAACAAGATGTATTCATTCATTTACTGATTATGGATGAAGAAGCAACATTGCACGTAAAATGACCCAAGCAAAATGTCTAATACAGAGGGACAGGGTCCGTCCATAATTCTCTTGTAAATATATATATTTTTTTTCTGACATGAATAATTTAGTTTAGGTTTTAAATACTAAAAATGAAAATAGATTTTACTTTCTACTTCCTGCATTACTATAGGATCTATAGCGACACTTTTGTTGTAAAAATAATATTTTCGGTTGTAGATTTAATAATTTCCTAAATTCTATTGGGTTGTAAAGTCATTATGGTCCCTAAATTCACACAAATCACAAATATATACTTATATTATTATATATGACCCAATTGCTTACTAGCATTGCGCTACAAAGCTGAGTGAATCAATTTCACATGTGTTATGGCAATCAAAGACTTCTGCTACATAATTGCCATTAGGGCAAAAAAACAAACATCGGAACAGGATGCTTGCATGATATTATTGTCAACTCTCACTCATTCTCTCTCTCTCTAATTTTTGAGCTCCATCAGTTAATAGAGTTTCAGATTAATTACACGTTGATTCATAGTGAGATGCAACATTAATTGCATTTGTCATAAAATCACCAAATCACAATAATTTAGCTTGTCCTAATCCCTCAAGATAAAGTCTTAGTTGCTTGCTAAATTTTACTTGAATCTCACTATGAATCAATATATATATATATATATATATATATATATATATATATATATAGTTAAGAATGTGCTGTCGGTTCTTTGTGGAACAAATTTTTTTGGCTGTGAAATTTCGGTTGAAGAAAAAAAAAAATTCACAAGCCAAAAAGGGGTTCTTCACATGACAACCGGTCAACAACAATGAACGTGATATATATATATATGTGTGTGTGTGTGTGTGTGTGTGTTAACGCTAATATTCGTTCACGCGCTTCAATCACCAAAAGCGCGTCCAATCTTGCACAGAAACGAAATCACACGTGAAGCTTGACGGCTTGGGCCCCCAGAGGATAGCTCAAGTATGAGAATAAATACAACCTGAATAAAGTTTTAACAAAGGAGGCTTAATGCTCTACTGTTGTAAAAATAATGTTGTCTACTTGATAGTTAAGGTATAGTCTTGTATTTATAGTGAGCACGCTTTCTTCCCTATATAGAAGTAGAATTCCTCATTAGGTATGACTCCTTAATGAGATTGAATTAAGAAAGTCAGATTATATCATGACACTTTCCTTAGGAGATTGAAAATTAAATGTAATTAGGAATCATAGATTCCTTGAAATACTCTATTGCCAAACAGAGTCCTACGTGAGAAAACTTCCTCCACATGGAATACGACGACTTCGTTATATAAAATGGATGTTCTTCCTTATTATTATAATTAATTTTATTGATCTCACTATTCGTTGATTTTTGTAGATATCTCTTACTTATTCACACACACATTCGAAAAACTTTTTTGTCAATTACAACACAGAAGAAACATAAAGAACTTTTTGGTAAAACATTATAAAACTGTTAAATTGAATTAATCTTGTATTATAAACTATGGATCATTCTTTCAATGCATTTTTCTTATTTATTTTCTCGATGAATATTGATAAACAAATCAAATAATTCATTATTCATTCAAGTATCCATCCTTTTTTATTCCATAGTTTTTTTATATAACCTCTTCAAATATTTCTCTTATATAAAAGATTATGATTAATCATTTAATTTTTAAGTATCTGTACTGATATTTCTAGAAGTAGATTAATTCAATTGGTTTTGAAACCAAAATCGCACCAAATGAAACGCACCGTACGGTTCAAAATCGCATCGTACCAATCACAAACGGTTTCATGTGCGGTTTTGGACTTGTCAAATCGCACCTAAGCTGTTTCGTGTGCGGTTTGAGTTTCAAACCGCACTATGATCACCCCTAAGCACGAGACAATAATAGGAACTGATATTTTCACAATGAAAAATAATATTTGTAATGATCCCTCTCACAAGAATATTGAATGGTGTTGGGTAAAATCTAGTTACGCACAACACACAAGTATATGTGATCAATAAGTAATAAAGTGAAAGTAGAGTATCGTTCCCACGAGAAATTATTTAATAACAATTTCCAAGTACTAACCCATAACCAACTTAATCTTATTTAAACAATCAATCTATGGTTTTGAATTAAATTATTTAATTAAACTAATACTAATCACCACTAGTTTAAAATCGGATTATGAAGATTTAAGATGACAACTTCACTAATTGCTTCACTTAAATTAATACACTTCTTATCAATTATGCTTACTATTCTAAATTGTTAATCAAGAACACGTAAATAAATATGACCATCTCTCAATGCATCATACTCAAATCAACTTAAATTCACAGATGATAAAATTAAAAAGAACACCCTAATTAACCAACCCACTATATCTCTATGTGAATTATAATTAATGATGCTTTCAAGCCCAAGTTCTTTATTAGATTACATGCGATGTATATGTATATCTCTATCCTAGACATAAATCATGAATTCAAACGTCATGCAAAAAATACATTCACATGCTATTATGATCAGATCTAAACTTATAATTCGTTTCTCAATTTCATATAGATTATCACGGTAATTGTTAGCTAGACAATTAAACACTTAAATCCAAATCATAATAGACAATCTCATAATAGATCACAATAATTAATAGAGAAGCATATTAAAATAAACTATGCAATAAGCTCCGTTGTAATCTTAAACAAAAGAATTATTTCATATTTATTGAATTAAAACCAATAATTCACAACTGAATAAACATTAAAAGACAAAAATAGAAGTAAAGAAGAAGATAGAATCTGTTGTCTGTAGATCTGATATTCCCTTTGTGCTCCTTCTTTGAACCTTCAATGGTCTCCAAATTGCTTCAATCTCCAAATCTAATAAAAACTAGGTTTTTCCTAATCTACTATACTATAATCTAATGGAATGGAATCCCCTAATCCTTGTGAATACTCTTCCTTTTATATCCCTCTTCATGTGTCTTTAAGTCTTCCTTAAAGTCCTTCAAACCATCAGCCCGAACCAATCATTCTTGCACTCAACTTCTGAAAAACTCTTTTTTTTCCCGATAAGTTAACCTCAGTGCAGATTTTACACTAGGAAACTTAGCCCATGCGCATAAACAGTACCATAAATTACGAAAATGCCATTAAGCCCCATTTTTCATGTTTTGACCCTCCGAAGCCGTTTCCTACAACACAAACACAAAAACAATTGAAATGACACTAAAAATACTTACAGTTAACAAAGAATTAAGCCTAAATGGTGTCCAAATTATAGGTACAAAACCCACTCATCAAATACCCTCAAACTCAAGACTTTTCTTGTCCTCAAACAAAAACACAAAAGAAATAAAAATAAACAAACTAACCTAATTACATGAATGCATATGCACGATCTTCTACCTATAATGCCTACGAACCCAACAACAAATCAATATGATATCTAGCAACAGGCCTCAAAGATACCACTACAAAACTCAAATAGTGTATCCAATCAAGTCAAAGTCCATAACTGTAACCAATCGGTCAATCCCAACCTGTCATCACCCATGTTGTGCGTGTGTGCTGGTTAGCCATTCTAACCAACCATAGTTCAAGATTAGCCACATAACAAACTTATTAGAAGGAAAATTTTAGTTCCAATTCAAGTATATCTGCAAACACGAAAATTTCGATTAAAACTAAGCAAATACCAAGTCTAGGGGTAAATACAAGATTTATTTATACCTTATTCAATCACGAGGGCATTTTTTCTCTTTCTCGTGTTTACACTTGATTGTGCAATGTCTAGTTCTCTTAGGCTTTTCAATGTTACCTATGTAATGAACTTTTGACCATCGACTCCCAAACCAGATGGTCTTAGGGCGCTGGGTGTAAAGACATCCCCTAGGGCTTACTTGTTCAAGTAACAAAGGCCACAAAACCAAATTAGTCAATGACCTTATTCATATATTTTTATATTTTTTCTTTTCTGGATTTTTTATTTTTTTTATTTTTATCATTTTTTATATATACCCCATAGATTCCTCCAAACTCAAGCTTTTACCATATATTAACCTTTACTGCTAGTTCACTACTTTCCTTAAATTTTAACTAAAATTTTTTCCCAGAAACAAATTATGAAACCCTTGAACTAAGTTGATTTAAACAGTTAAACCTTAAGTGCTAACCAGTTACATAAGTTTCAGACAGGCTCAAATTTGCATCTCGATTAAAATTAAAACTCATCATCAATCATCAATATTGTTCAAGTTAACATGTAAAAACCAATCTGATCATAGGCCAAGCCAAATTCAAATCAATCCATTGCTTAGATTCATGCAAACATTCTAAATGCAAAAGAAAATATTTTTGTGATTTTTAAAATTTTTCTTTTTTTTATGAAATATGCCTACAATATGCAAAACTAACTAACAATTGCAATGTATATGAACTAAACAATTATTATGTAATGCAATATGATCCACCCCCAAACTTAAAGTGAACAATGTCCTTATTGTTTAAATAGAAAGAATTAAAACTGAGAACTTCCCTAAATGGTCAAACGTCACGCTCGACCTCCGCATCATCGATGTCTGGTGGTGGATAAACTGGCGATGGCTACGGGATAGAAAATTAAAAGGGCTTGGCATTAAGGTTCATTCTTGCACGCATCTGTGCCTCAACCCGAATCTTATGTTGAATGCTCATATCGGTGTCTATTGGCAGCCATGTTACTACCACACTTAAGAAAAAGAATTTCAAATTGGGTGGGCCACTGATGAATGCCTTGTGAATATGCAAACATGATGCTTAGTCTTTGAAACCCTCTAACAAACACCTTGTGTGCCGACTGCACTGTCATATCAAACCCTCCCCCAAACTCGATTGACAACCACTTTGCAAATTATACAGCCAATTACCACAGTTCAACCAAAATACATCCAAATCATGAGTGGTTGATGAAGTTATATGGATTACATTGACTGTGGTTGGAATAGCCAGAATTGGGTGCATCAAATCATGAGTGATCATTTCGGAAAGCGTAATTGTTGCCCAGAGTTGGTTGAAACTATACTATAGGCTGATCCGTGTGAACTCCCCTAATGTGGTCTGATAGAACTCTAGTTTGGAGATGAATTCCCTTGATGGCGATGTTGATTATTCGGTTGGAACATTGGTTAGTTTTTTTTTTGAAGCAAATCTCTCGTTGTGTACTTGTAGCCAATTCATTTCCCTATCTATCTGTTAGGAGTTTCAATTTGTGGTTGTCAAAATATGTGATGCTACTGATATTGCTAAACCCTCAAATTGTGAAGTGAAGCCCTACAATGAGAATATGGGCAGAGGTTGGATATGTTGTGAATGCGATTGTGGAAGAGATTAGAGATGGATATGGTGACGATTTGATGAGAGAAGGTTGGGGGGGGGGGAGTTTTCAGAAGTTAGGGCTCTGTTTCGTGTTTGAGGAGGGGAATGAATTGTTCTGAATGCAACTACGGGAAGTGTTTTTAAAAAAACTGAAAATCGCGTTTCTCGTCGGGGCGCACATTTTTATTCAATAAACTGCACCAGGGCGCAAATTGGAAGATGAGTCTGAGCCTAGGCGTGGTGAAAAGCCCGCTGGGGTGGTTTTTGGTAGAGGAGTCTACGCCGGGGAACATTCTCCATGGGTTAAATTTTCGCCAGGGCGCAAATGGTGTTTCCTGGAAAAAAAATTCCTTTGGCTTACACATTGAACCCCTAATGCCTGCAATGTTGAGAGACATAATGGATTAGAGTAAGCACTTTGGATCATGAGTATGAAAACCTATAAAGCAAATAAATCCTAACAATTGACAAAATAAAAGAACTAATTGGTTGAAACTTTGAGGATTTGACAAATGAACATTCTACAAGGAGTGAGATCCCTGATTGGGTAGTCGTAGTGGCCATTAGTCGAACCCGCCAAATATAACAACTTATTTTCTATTAGTAAAACAAATAGACTAAAATAAATATAAAAATTCCTGGGTTGCCTCCCAGTTAGCGCTTGATTTATAGTCTTTCAGCCTGACTTTGTCTTATCAACACTATCCAATCCCTTTTCGATAATCGAGGAACCCTCCATCCATCAGGAGCAATATATTATTTGGTAGGTTCCCATTAGTGATATCCATTGAATCCAAGTCACCTAGCATGCTTTTTGTAAATAGGTTCCCAATTGAGAATTTCAAATAGCTAGGTGCTTCTTCCATCGAGACAAATCTCACAATAGGTGAGAAAGTTTCCTCATAATCAATCCTTCTTACTGAGTATAACCCTTAGCTATAAGGCAAGCTTTATAAATTTCAATGGAACCAACCGCCATGCATTTAACTTTTAGAACCCATTTATTCCCAATAGTTTTTCACCTAGTCGGAAGATCAACCAAGTCCGAGACTTGATTAGTCTTCATAAATTCCATTTCCTCATCCATTGCAATTTTGCACTTTTTACTTGATGCATATGATATAGCTTCTCGATAAGATCGAGGTTCATCGTGATCTTGCGTAATAGCCATAAAAGTATTTCCCTCAATCTCAAAGTGACGATGTGGAATATTTCCTCTTTGACTTCTTCACAATTGAAGAACATGTGACTCTTCATTTGACGGAAGAGTACTTGAAAGTATGTCACTCCCACTTTCTATAGGAGCTAAAGGACTAGATTCCTTAGTCTCAACCATCTAATTATGTGCACCATTTTCTTCCCCCATCTCATAAGAGTTTTTATCTTTGTTAACAACACCTCCACTCGAAAAATTCATTTCTAGAAATTCTGCATCTCATAAATCAATTTCAGATATATTCCCATAGAGTTGTTCACCGATGAACACATAGCCTTTAGGGTGTTTAGAGTACCTTATAAAGATAAAATTTTGGGTTCTTTACATAAGTATACAACAAATAGAAAGTAATTACAAGAAAAGTGCATCAACCAAATAATTACAAAAAGAGTGTATTTAGGACCCATATTACAAAAATAGTACAATTCACATTAATAAGGAAACCTAAAATCAAGGACAAATAACTGCCATAATTAATAATTCAAATTCAAATATTTGGATCTACAACAAAAACAAATTCAAATTCAATATAATAATTCAAATTTAAATATTCAAATTCAAATCTTCATCTCCCTCACATACACTTTGAAATAATAGTCCGCCGCTACACCTCACATACTCCGCCGCTACACCGTCGCGAATCTCCGTTGTCCAAAACGCCAATGAAAATAAGAAGAAGATTCTCCCTACAAAAAAGTTTAAAAATAAATAGATGTAACTTTTAATGTTCTGAAAAAAAATTTATAACTATTTTGTTACTCATAAATAATAAAATGGTTACCTTTGTATGAATGGTTGGCTACCAACTGCATCACATTCAAACGAAATTGGTAACTTAATAAAATTGAATTGGTTACCTTGGTCTGAAGGTTTGGCTACCAACTGCACTATGAAAAAACTGCAGGTGTGGACGTGAATTAGTTACTTTGGTATGAAGGTTTTGTTACCTTGATACGAAGGTTTGCTTACCTTGATCTGAAGGTTTGGTAACCAACTGTACTAAGAAAAAAATTTCAAGTGTTGAGGTTGATTGGTTACTTTGATATGACAGTTTGGTTACCTTGGTATGAAGGTTTGGTTACCATCATCCAGTATTCATATCCACCGCCACCACCGCATGAATCTTCATACCCACCACCATTTTGACCCTTCATTTTGATAAGCTACTGGAGATATACAGTTGGTTGACTCATATATATATATATATATATATAGAAAGAAAGAATACGAGACCTTGAAGAGGAATTCACGTGAGCCTGGAGCTACTTTAACTGTTTTATTACATACAATTATACATACTTAATTAACGTTGTTTAAGAGAGAGGAAGCTTTAGACATAATATAAACAACGGAATAGTTGAGATCACCTGAAAGTCTTCAGTTGCAGTGAAAACAAAGCTATGATGATGATGATGGTGGGCCCTTTGAATTATTATTTTTTTTCATTTGATATTAATTTCTTTTCCTGGACTGGAATAAGATTTGGGGTTAGGGATGAGAAAGGATATGAATTCTATAGTGGCATTGGCGGAATGATATATATATATATATATATATATATATATATATATATACAAAGAATACGTTAAATGAAGAAGAAGGGTGATGACTAACTGCAATTGTTATAGATGAGGAGAGAGAGAAGAAGCCATTGGTATAACTAATCCCTAAATTAAGGAATTCTAATTGAATACTAATTCCCTAAATTAAGGAATCCTAATTGCACCAACATTGTAAATAAATATTGAAATGAATTAGTTGTGTAAAGATTTTATGAGTGCACTATTGTTGTAATTATTTTTAAAAATATAATAGAATATGTAAATCATCCTAAATTTTTTATCCTTTAGGCCCAACTTCCCATATTTATGAGAAGTGTTGTGAAAATAAGCTGCAGAGCCCCATGGCCGCAAATTGCCTAAATCAGGCTTTCTGCTGGTCCATAATTCATATGGGGTGGACTGTGTTGATTTTGAAGGTACTTAATTAAGTATATGTGTTGCAGTTAATAATGCATCTCCTCAAAAAGAGATAGACAAATTAGCTTGCATAGTCATAGATCTTATCATATCAAGTAGTGCACTATTTTTTCTTTATGCCACACCATTTTGTTATGGAGTAGCAGGAATTGTTAGTTGCATGGTGATTCCTTTTTCGTCACATAATTCTTTAAATTGATCGGATAGATACTCGCGACCTTGGTCAGTTTTGAGTGCTTTAACATTTTTCTCCAATTGATTCTCAACCTCAATCAAATAAAGTCTAAAGCAATTAAGTGCTTCTGACTTATGATTGATTAAGAACAGGTGTCTAAAACGCGTGAAATCATCTATCATAGTAAGAAATAAGAATGACCACATATATCATTCACATTCATTGAGCCACATATATTCGAATGAATAAGCTGCAATGGTGCCCTTGTGGCTTTACCAAATGATTTTCTAGTAGACTTATCTGTTAAGTAGAGTTCACAAGTGGGCAAGTTGACCTTAGTGAGTGGGCCTAAAAGATATTCTCGAGCAAACCTGGTCATCTTGCCTTATTCAATATGGTCTAATCTAGCAAGCTATTTAATTGAACTACAATGTTCACTCTCAACATAAGTAAGATAAAAATATGAATCATTATTATATATAACTAGAATTAATGATATCCAAAACCATTAAACCATTATTAATAAAACCGTATCCACAAACATTTTTCCTATGAGAAATAATAACTTGTTCTCTCTTAAAAACACAGAAAAGTGTCTTAAACTAACAAGAACAGAAAATAAATTATGTCGGACATCCGACACATAAAGTACACCATGTAGAATAAATGCAGATCATTCGCTTCCCATTTTGTAAGTGTCAATTCCTATCACATCCACACTAGAGTCATTCCTTATGTAATTATACTTTTTTGCCAGCCGGAATGTGTCGATACTCTTCGAACCTAGCTCAATCTCTGACTATGTTGTTCATTTCCCAGGAATCTACAATCCACAAATGAAGAGATTGAGAAACAAAAGTTTTAGAAGTAACATTACACATAGTTCGATTAAAACTAGAAAGTACTTTTTTCGGCTCAATGCATTCACGAGCGTAGGGCCCCATTTTGCCACAGTTGTAGCAGACCATCTTAACCTTGTCCTTTTTGCCAAATCTTTTCCCTCTTTTCCTCTTGGCACCTACATTTGCAGTATTACTAGGGGCATGAATAGAAGTAACAACGACAAGAACTTTCTTTCCACTATTTCTTCGCTTGGGTTTCCCCTTGTGAGAACTATACTCAATAACATATGCCTTAGATGGCTTAAAAACTTTTAAGCGTTCAACCTCAAGCTCTAAGTGATGCCGAATATCATCAAAGCTTTTGATATTCGGGTTGTTGGTCATATTAACCCGCATATGTTCCCAATTATCGGGGAGTGAGCGTACCACAACTGATATCTGCTACTCATTTGACAAGTCATTGTCTGGAACCTTTAACTGACGAATCATGTTTGTCATTATTCGAATGTGTTTCTTCATTGAATGATCAACCTCTTTCTTATAATCGTCAAATTTGATAGTTTACCACACAACCTAGTCAGTGAGGTGCCTTCGAATTTTGTTTTGAAAACTTCCCACATCTCATAAGCAGTCGAGTACTCTTTTTACTTAAATAAGAAGTCATTATTCATACTGCTCAAGAGAGTAATACGAGCAAATCTATCTTTCTTGCGTAAATTTTCAAAGGCAGCAAGCTTTTTAACATTCTCAACATCATCGCTAGCTGGCTTAATTTCTTTAGTAATTAGAGTCTCTTCCACTTCTAACTTCTTAAGTACCATGAGGACCTTACGATGTCATATATCGTATTTATCCCCATCGAACTTATTACCCTTATTAAGATCAATAATAATTTTTTTGAAGCTATCTAAACAGTCGAGAGAAGAGTTCACCATAGTAACAACTTATCTTTGTTGTACAACATAAACTTCCTAAAATAATCAAGTATAAACACAAAAAGGAAACTTTACTAAGCTTGAGAGTCATAGTTTGCGTGTAAATTTAATTATTTAATTATAGTTTATTTAGCACAAAGATAGGCATAGAATTTAAGAATGAAACTAAAATTTCCTCCCACTTAGTTAAAACATATATATAAGTGTTTTAAAACATGTATTTAATCCCTAGTATGCTTTTACAAACTTGAAAAACATTTAAAAATTCTAAATATTTTATAAGGATTAAATAATTACTCATATAATTCCAAATAATATGCTGACACCATGCAAAACACAAAATATAACTATCAAAAAATTTTATACAACATAATAACATGTTATTAACATTTTGTAATTTTCCTAAAACTTTCTGAATAATACACAATTTATAACAATAAATTGTACTTGCATAATTTGGAAAGAAAATTAGTTTAGGCTACTTTATATAAAATCATTTTTCAACACCCTTGGTTAATAAATGAAAAATAACTTTCTAGTATCTATGAAAAATTTTGGACAAAAAACCAACTTCCCAATATTTTAAAAACAATTTTAACTACAAATTTAATTTATGAAAATCGTAGGTATATCGAACAAAATAATTTTAATTTATGAAAAAATTATGAAATAAAAAATAAAAATTACTGTAAAAATTTCACAGCTGGAAAAAATCAGGAAGACAATGGTTGAGCTGCATAAGCCACTACTACGCGTGTGCGTCGTACCCAGGCGTGTGCGGCACGACAAAAGCCAACCAGGCTGCTGACGTGGCGACCTATAAAAAGTCCACGTGACAAAAATTAACCGACCATTTTGACCGTTAATTGACATGTGTCATCGCGTGAATGGGCCACGTGGTAGAATTAACCGGTCCTTTCACTACAAAAAAGGTCATTGCCGATGGGCCGTGCCATTGCCAATGACCCTCCTGTCGTCGGCAATGAGGTCATTGGCGATGGCAGTACCCGTCGCCCCTCCCGTCACCTTACAAGTCGTCGCCCCTGGCTCCCGTCGTTTGTCGTCGGGAATTAGGTCATTGTCGACGATTGGCATTGAAACGACGGTGCCTTGATAATGAGTCATTATGAGCGGTACCAATGAATGACGGTAGACGGTCAAGAATAACCATTAAAAATTTTAAATACTATAGTCATTACCGACGGTAGCTCCCGTCGGCAATGACTAATCCCCCGTCGCTAATGAGCTGTATTTATAATATTTTTGGAACCGTCACTATAGGTCATTCCCGACGGAAAGTCATCGCCAATGCCCTGATTTAAAATTTTTTGTTTTAAAAATTATAAAATTCCCCTGTTCATTTACATATACATAATTGTACCTGTTATAAACTAAAGAAAAATAAATAATTCTTCACGAACGCATATCAATAACAATTATATCTTTTGCTATCAACCATCAAATATGTAGACAACGTAATGACATATAGATAAAAGTCATATGATGTAGAAACAAAATGTAATCATAAACAATCAATATAGTTAGATACATAAACCATCAACCTAACTAGATACAAAACTCTAGTCTGTACAACTCAAAAGCTATATAAATACATAAATGAAAGTCAAAATATAAACATAAACTAACTACAACCCAAGATCAGGAATTTCAGTATCATCATCGCCACCATCTATCGTACGACCACCGGTCCCACCTACAGTCCCATTGCCAGTCCCACCTTTGGTCAGACTGTCGATCCCATCCTCCATAGTCTCACCAGCATTAGCCCGTCGGTCATCACCATCTCCTCCACGGGCATCGCCTTTGCCACAGCCTCCACCCGCACGAGTCTCATCAACAAGACCCTACAAAATTAAAATATTAATAACAAAGTCAAAAATAGAGCATATTTAAATTATTTTAGTTTATATTCTTCAAGTTTTGGCAAGTTAGGCAAACGGGCTGATAACTCGGCCTCCGTATATCGGAATCAAGTCCTGTAAGTTGTAACGTGTGTCTAATACCTATACGGTACTATGTATGTGTTTGCGTGTCGTTTCGACAACCGATACGAGTTTTGGTCTCTTTTTAGACTCTTTTCCTACGTTTTGGTAAGTTAGGCAAATGGGCTGATAACTAGGCCTTCGTATATCAGAATCGAGTCCCATAAGTTGTAATGCGTGCCTAATACCTATGCGGTACTATGTATGTGTTTGCGTGCCATTTCTACAATCGAAGAGGGTTTTGGTCTCTTTTTTGACTCTTTTCCTATGTTTTGGCAAGTTAGGCAAACGAGCTGATAACTCGGCCTCCGTATATTGGAATCGAGTCCAGTAAGTTGTAACGCATGCCTAATACATATGCGGTGCTATGCATGTAATTGCATATTTTTTTGACGACCGAGGTGGGTTTTGGTGTCTTTTTTGACTTTTTCCTATGTTTTGGCAAGTTAGGCAAACAGGCTGATAACTCAGCCTCCGTATATAGGAATCGAGTCCTATAAGTTGTAACGCGTGCCTAATACCTATACGGTGCTATGTATGTGTTTGCGTGTTGTTTCGATGACCGAGGCGGGTTTTGGTATCTTTTTTGACTCTTTTCCTACGTTTTGGCAAGTTAGGCAAACAAGCTGATAACTCGGCCTCCGTATATCGAAATTGAGTGCCGTAAATTATAATGCATGCCTAATACCTATGTGGTACTATATATGTGTTTGCATGTCATTTCGACATTCGAGGTGTGTTTTGGTCTCTTTTTAGACTCTTTTTCTAAGTTTTGGCAAGTTAGGCAAATAGACTGATAACTCAGCCTCCGTATATCGGAATCAAGTTCCATAAGTTATAACGCGTGCCTAAAACCTTTGCGGTTCTATGTATGTGTTTGCATGTTTTTTTGACGATCGAGACAGGTTTTGGTCTCTTTTTTGACTCTTTTCCTACGTTTTGGCAAGTTAGGGAAACGGGCTGATAACTCGGCCTCCGTATATTGGAATTGAGTCTCGTAAGTTGTAACGTGTGCCTAATACTTTTGTGGTGATATGTATGTGGTTGCATGTCATTTCGACGATCGAGACGAGTTTTGGTCTCTTTTTCAACTCTTTTCTTACAATTTGGCAAGTTAGGCAAACGGGCTGATAACTCAGCCTCCGTATATCGGAATCGAGTCCCGTAAGTTGTAACGCGTGTCTAATACCTATGCAATTTTATGTATGTGTTTGCGTCTCATTTTGACGACCGAGGCAGGTTCCATCCAACTTCGATCAACAGACATCTTGGGCAACTGTCTGCTATATATATGGAAAATTAGACAAACACAATCAAGTCTCCAAGTTAATGTATATGCAAGCTTATGAGTTTCTTAACTTCATCTCTCACTCTAATGGGTTAAGCTTTTATCCTATTCCCAGATGTGTCACCTCACTGATGCCAACAACTTGAACACATCTTTAATTTTTTCAAAAATTTCGGCAGCATCTCCCCATGGTCTTCAAGTATACGAAATAAACTTACACATCGTAGTCTAAATATGCACCCGAAGAACATCAAGAGATATATACTGACCGAAAATTCAAAAAATATATAGACGTGTTCAAGTCGTTAACATCGACCTAAGTGAGATCGAAACATACAAGAACAATCCCAAAACAGAGACTATTTGGGATTCACTCATACTAAGTGAATCTCAAACGGGTTTCTAAGCTTCCTAAACTATATGAAAATATGCACATATAAAAGTAAGGATTATGCTATATAACTACACATGCAACTTTCAAACCATTAATGCCAACAATGTGAAGTAAAATAAATTTGACAAACAAGAAACTCCGTCTTTCTTTCTATTTTATCAATAATTTTAAAGATATTGTAGAGTTGAAAGCACTCATTACTAGTTTCCTTCATAACACCTCATATATAATGGTTTGACCTAACTATTTGTAAGTTTATTATGTAACTCTATAAGACCCCAACTTTTATAAATAAAGATGAATTTTCTATAAATATCATTTTTGAATATTATGGAGTAAATTTGATATAATGTTATAGTTGTGGGTAATATTTATAAATTTTGCAAAATACATGAGTTGTTATATAATATTCGATTGGTGGGGAATATTCGTTTTAACAGAGAATATTAAATACAATGACATAATCATTGGTGGACCCTACAACGGAATTATTGTCGAATTGAGAGAAAAAGACAAAATACTTTATGAAAATATGGCGAAAGTTTTACAGATTAAGCTGTTGAAACACCGGTGTTAAAGAAATGCGAGAATCTGGCGTGATTGCATAGTAGCACACGGTATTGATTATTGATGCTTACGTGAGAAGTCACTCAGTATTGTTCAATTATTGCTATAGTGTTTTGCATAGTAAATTTTTTTTATATAAAACAGAAGACTTTTATAAAGTTATTTGTTTTATTAGACAATAATTAGAATATATTATATTTTATTATGCATAATGTTGTATAGTGCCTGCATAGTATTTTGCATTGTAAAATCTTTTTATATAAAATATAATACTTTTATAAAGTTATTTGTTTTATTAGACAATAATTAGAATATATTATATTTTATTATGAATAGTGTTGCATAGTATACGTATAGTGTTTTTGCGTAGTAAAATCTTTTTATATAAAGCAGAATACTTTTATAAAGTTATTCGTTTTATTAGATTATAAATAGAATATATTATATTTTATTTAAAAGATTTTATTTTAAATCTGGACCGTCTCAGTTTAAAGTAAATCAATCTGGACCGTTTCATGAATTTATTTTATATAAATCAATTCTTCTATAAATAGAAGCTCATTCCTTCATTATTTTTACGAATTCACTGAAACTCTAGAGAGAGAAACTATAGAGAAAGAAGAAAAGTGTTCTGCTACTTCACTACTTCTATATCTAGTACTCTTCTTTCTAAGGTAGGGGTATTATTTCTTTTGTATTCATGAAGAGAACTTTTGTTATTCTATTCTTTATTATTCATTGGAATAACTTTGTATCTGAGCTACCCTATACTTGGTGAAATTCTTACATTATTCCATTATTTATCATTATGTTGGAATAACATGTCATGCGAAGTACCGCATGCATGGTGATTTCTGTTATTATTCCGTTCTTTATCATTCTGTTGGAACATCATGCTCGTGCTTTTACGCGTGACTGGTTTCATTCTTTATTATTCTATTGGAACATCTGTATGTGCTTTTTACGCATGACTTGGTTCCATTATTTATCATTCGTTGGAACATCACATGCGTGCGCTTACGCATGATCCGGTTCCGTTATTTATTATTATGTTGGAATAACACATGCATGCGATCTATCGCATGCACGGTGATTTCTTTTGTTATTCCATTCTTTATTATACTCGGTTGGTTAAAGTTTTGACTTCTATACTCCATGAAATTAGTGGAATATCCTTGATATTTGCGCTTCATCCGATATCTTTTCATGGAAATATTCTTCCGAGCATTCTTGAATTTTACTCCACAAAGCGAAGATCGTGTTGACAATTTGGACGTTATTGAGTTCAGGATAAATTAACTTATAAATCTTTAAAATTTATTCTTGAACTTGTTTGATTGAATTGTCATCATCCTCATGTTTATAATATGTTGAAAGTCATATGTGGCCTGTAGTGCATAGATGGACTTGGTATGATTATGATCAGGGATTTTTCGGTATAATCATGACCGTAATGTTACAAATAATGTGGTAAAAATCCTCATTGGCCGTAGTGAATTGATGGACAGTTGCTGGCATTATCATGACCATTGATGAATACACGAATATCCTTGGCCCGTAGTGAATGGAAAATTTGTGGTCGTGATACTAATGAATATCCTTGGCCGTAGTGCAGGGATGATGTGGATTATTTATTAAGCGGAGTCTCAGCGATAAAAGTAATTAAAAACCTTTTAAATCATAGAAGATAGTAGATTTTATTCTCTACTTGACTCTTCTAATGGATTGCTTATTCATTGCGATTAAACTTGATGTTTGTTATATTTTATCAGTTTAACACCGTTGAAGGCTAATGATAATTTATTCTGCATTATCTTAGTCATAATATTTCTTACTGGGCTAGTTGAGCTCACCCCTTTTGCTTTCATTGTTCTCTTCAGGAAATGAGAACGTAGCAGGGACTAGTCGGGGAACGGAGTGACGGTTCAGATGATTACATTAGTAGTCCTCACTATTCTATGAAATACTGTGATAATAAATGTAATGAGAACCCCATTGAGTTTGTATATTGTTTAGAAGATAATATTTGTATTAAAACTCACAACTCATGTTGTATAATTAAGTTTTTATTTGTATTGTATACCATGTATTTGGCGACTCAAGATGGGTGATGTATACCTATTTTGGGGGCGTCACAGTTGGTATCAAAGCTTAGGGATATGATCCCTGGCTAAGATGTGAGACTAGAACTAGGAGGGGAGAGATAGGGAATTCCTTCGCTAGTATGACCTACCTAAGTTTATTTGGTATTTAATTGGTCGGTCAGAGTATAATGATAATATGTTACATGTCAATTAACCCTTGTTTTGTGGCAGTATATGAAAATGACATCCGAGGATGTTGAGAATATCAATGGAGCACAGGAGACCGTTGAGTCACCACAAATCAACACCCAGGATAATGTGCATTAGGAAGGCAATAATCCTCAGGTGAACAACAACATCGACTAAATGGCGAACGACGAAATGTTTAGTAGCTTTCTGCAATTCGTACAACATTAGGCAAGAGAGACTCTCATCCAAAAAATGCAGTGGAAACACTTGGCAACTCTCGGACGATCATCGCTAAAGCTTATTTCAAGGAGTGGGACCACCGAGTTTATTGGAGAACCAAAACCACTTAAAGCGCGGAGACGTGGATAAAGCAGATCACCAAGATATTTGATGTCTTGGGATGCTCCGAGGAGCAAAAGGTTCCCTTTCCCACCTTTATGTTTCGAGGAGAGGCAGATTACTGGTGGGAATCGGTAAAGCGTACTCAATCTGCCGCACTGAAGATTTCTTGGGAGAAGTTCCAAGAACTATTCAACGACAAGAACTTTCCCGAAAGTATTCGTCACATGAAAGAGGTAGAGTTCATCAAGTTAGAAAGCGAACAATATGGCCAGTGTCGCGATGACGAAGCTAAGTTTGCCGAGTTGTCCTGGTTTGCGTCTCACTTGGTTGACAATGAGGAGAGAATGACGCGGATGTTTCTATGAGGTTTGAAACCCGACATACGTCAATATCTAATTTCTCATAAAGTGTGTTTGTATTCAGATGTTGTAAATAGGGCTCAGTTATTGGAGCGCGATAACGAGTCAACGCAACCAAGAGAAAGCAGCCGAAAAAATGATAATACCAGTGAGAGCAGTCATCGAAGCGGTGACAACAAGCATGGAGGGAATCAATAGGCCAGAAATGGTAACCACTTCGGTGGTAATCAGGGCCAAAACAATAAGAATGGACATTTCAAGAAGAGGAGATTCAACAATGATGGCAAGACGTCAGCACTAGCACCCGTTGTTAAAGAAGGAGAACGACCACCTATCATATGCTTCAAATGCGGAGGGGAGGGACACATCAGTCCAAACTGTGCGATGCCATCCAAAGCATGTTATAATTGTGGAAGAGAAGGTCACCTAGCCTGATTTTGTCGTTCACCGAAGACAAGTTCAGCTAGGATGGAGGAACAAAGGTCAGTCCCAAAAAGTCAAAGCCGGAGTCTGAGGAGAGCGTTTGTAGTGACCTCCCGAAAGCAAGGAACACGAACGAGGTCATCACGGGTAAGTTTATCATAAACTCTAGCAAAGTCTATACCTTATTTGATCTGGATTCTACCCATTCTTTTATTTCTCCTACTTTGCGCTCAACGATTAAATTTGACTCAGGAGAAATTAGACTTTGACTTATCTGTGGAAACTCCGTTGGGAGAAACCTTCATTACATCCACTTCGCTTATAAGTCTTGTTTGGTTCAAATCGGTACCCTCACATTACTGTCGTCGATCTTATTTCATTAAAAATACTTACATTTGATGTGATTCTAGGGATTGATTGGTTAACTACTCATCATGCAAAAATTGATTGTTTTCGTAAGGTTGTTAGCTTTTATATTCCTAACCAACCTATTATGCGAATTCAAGCAACCAAACCATTAAAATCAATCACTGTCATCTCAAGCCATATAGCTATTCGTTTATTAAAAAACGGATGTCAAGCTTTCTTAGCTCATGTTACGGATCTAAACAAAAATACGTCAGTTTTGAATGATATTTCTATTGTTAATAAATTTCTTGATGTATTCCCTGAAGAACTTCATGGTCTACCCCCAGAGCGTGAAATTGAATTTTGTATCGACCTTGAACCTGGTACAAAACCCATTTCCAAAGCCTCATATCGAATGACTCCTATTGAACTTCAGGAGTTAAAGACCCAACTGCAGGAATTGTTAGACATTGGCTTTATTCGTCCTAGTACTTCTCCTTGGGGTGCTCCTGTTCTATTCGTGAAGAAAAAAGATAGGAGTATGCGACTTTGTATTGATTATCGGGAGTTGAATCATGTCACCATCAAAAATAGGTACCCATTACCACATATTGATGACCTGTTTGACCAGTTGCAAGGAGCCAAATTCTTTTCAAAGATTGATCTTCGTTAGGATATCACCAATTAAATATTAGAAACCGATGACATTCAAAGGCGGCTTTCGGAACTCGATGCGGGCATTATGAATTCTAGTCATGTCCTTTGGATTGACTAATGCTCCTAATGCCTTCATGGATATGATGAACCGAGTATTCGAGGAATATTTGGATCACTTTGTGGTCGTCTTTATTGATGACATCATTATTTATTCTAAAAGCCGTGAAGATCATGAGCAACACTTGAGGATGATACTCCAAAAGCTTCGTGATTACAAGCTTTATGCCAAGTTGAAGAAATGCGAGTTCTGACTTGAGGAAGTAGCATTCCTTGGGCACGTAGTATCAAGTCATGGAATATCAGTTGACCCAGCAAAAATTGAAGCAATTCAAAGCTGGGAGCGACCTAAATCAGTGACCGAATTACGTAGCTTTCTCGGTTTAGCTGGTTATTATCGGAGATTCGTGGAAGGATTTTCTCGAATCGCTACTCCATTAACTCAGCTGACTCGGAAAGATACAAAGTTCGGTTGGAGCGAAGAATGTGAGAAGAGTTTTCAAGAACTCAAGAGGAGACTCATTTCAGCATCTGTTCTAACAATACCATCTGGCTCGGAGGGATTTGTCATCTACAATGATGCTTCGGGCAAAGGGTTGGGATGTGTTCTCATGCAACATGGGAAAGTCATAGCTTATGCCTCAAGACAACTCAAAGAATATGAGAGGTATTATCCTACTCATTATCTAGAGTTGACAGTTATTGTCTTCGCACTTAAAATTTGGAGGCAATACTTGTATGGGAAAAAAGTGGATATCTTTACGGATCATAAAAGCCTCAAATATTTCTTCACTCAAAAGGAACTCAACATGCGACAACGATGTTAGCTTGGCATTGAAAGATTATGATCATACCATCCAATACCATCACGGAAAAGCGAGCGTGGTAGGTGGATACATTGAGTAGAAGATCATATCGCGCGTACGAGTGCGATATTGTCGTATGAAAGGCCCATTTTTTGTGACTTGCAAAGGATGGAGATAGAGTTAAAGACTCTAGGGACCCATGTGATGATGGTGAATATACGAGTAGAACCGACTTTAATTGATAAAGTTAAAGCTGCTCAAGCTACAGACCTGGAGCTGAGGCGTATGAGGAAGAAAGTACAAGAAGGTGTTATGCCAGAAGCAAGAATCGATGAAGAAGGAATACTTCGAGTCAACTCCAGACTTTGTGTTCCTAACGACCCTGATTTAAAGTATAAAATCATGATGGAGGTGCACAACACACCGTTTGAAATCCATCCTGGGAGTACCAAAATGTATCATGATCTTCGATATACATTTTGGTGGGGCAATATGAAGAGAGGGATAACGTTGTTTATCTCAAGGTGTCTAACGTGTCAACGAGTTAAGGCGGAGCATCAAGAACCAAAAGGTCCATTGCAACCACTTGAAATTCCAGAATGGAAGTGGGAGCACATTACCATGGATTTCAATTCACGGCCTTCCCAAAGTTTCTCAAGGCATAGATGCAATTTGGGTCATTGTTAATAGATTGACCAAGTCTGCTCATTTCTTATCGATATGAGAAACTTATAAACTTGAACGTCTTGCTTGTATATACATAAACGAGGTTGTAAGATTGTATGGTATGCCAGTATCCATAGTTTTTGATCGAGACCCAAGATTCACTTCAAGATTTTGGGTTAGTTTGCAAAAAAGCTATGAGCGCAGATTCTGATTTAGCTTCGGCATATCATCCTCGGATGGACTGAGGCGATCGGAGAGGACGATTCAAACTCTTGAAGATCTATTAAGACTCGTGTCCTTGACTTCAAGGAAGTTGGGACAAGTTCTTACCATTAGTGGATTTTTCCTACAACAACAGTTATCAAGCAGGTATTGGCATGGCTCCATTTGAGGCGTTGTATGGAAGAAAGTGTCGTTCTCCAGTATGTTGGGATGAGGTGGGTGAAGCAACGTTTTGGGGGCCAGGAGTTGAATGCGTATGACTACGAAAAAGATTCAAACGATCAAACAACGTATAAAAACCTCACAAGATCGACAAAAGAGTTATGTTAATCTTCATCGAAAGGACGTGGAATTCGATATAGGAGATCATGTGTTGTTACATATTGCTCCATGGAAAGGAGTTACGAGATTTGGAAAGAGAGGAAAGTTCAATCCTCGATTCATCTACCATTTTAATCCTCGATCGAGTAGGGGCGTGGCCTATAGACTCGCTTTCTGCCAAATATGTCTCGTGTTCATAACGTTTTTCACATATCCATGTTACATAAATATGTGAAAGACCCAAACCACATTATTGAGTTAGAACCGGACGAAATAGCGGAAGATTTGATGTATGAAGAGGTTCCTGTTCAAATCTTGGATAAGAAGGAACATATTCTACTCTCCAAGGTTATACCTCAAGTCAAAGTTTTGTGAAGAAACCACGATGTTGAGAAACTGACTTGGGAGTTAGAATCGAAATGAAATCAAGGTATCCTTACCTCTTCGACATACCAGTGCATCGCCCTAATTTCGAGGGCGAAATTTCATAAGAAGGGAGGTTGTAAGACCCCAACTTTTATAAATAAAGATTAATTTTCTATAAATATCATTTTTGAATATTATGGAGTAAATTTGATATAATGTTATAGTTGTGGGTAATATTTATAAATTTTGCAAAGTACGCAAGTTGTTATATAATATTCGATTGGTTGGGAATATTCGTTTTAACGAGGGGAATATTCGTACAACGACACAATCATTGGTGGACCATGGCGGAATTATTGTCGGATTTAGAAAGCATACAAAAATACTTTATGAAAATAATTGGCTATGAAGTTTTGAATTATTTGTTGAAACACCGGTGTTAAAAAATACGAGAATCTGGCGTGGTATAAAATCACGCGTGGTAGAACCGACTTTAATTGATAAAGTTAAAGCTGCTCAAGCTACAGACCTGGAGCTGATGCGTATGAGGAAGAAAGTACAAGAAGGTGTTATGCCAGAAGCAAGAATCGATGAAGAAGGAATACTTGAGTCAACTCGGACTTTGTGTTCCTAACGACCCTGATTTAAAGTATAAAATCATGATGGAGGCGCACAACACACCATTTGAAATCCATCCTGGGAGTACCAAAATGTATCATGATCTTCGACATACATTTTGGTGGGGCAATATGAAGAAAGAGATAACGTTGTTTATCTCAAGGTGTCTAACGTGTCAACGAGTTAAGGCGGAGCATCAAGAACCAAAAGGTCCATTGCAACCACTTGAAATTCCAGAATAGAAGTGGGAGCACATTACCATGGATTTCGTTACCGGTCTTCCCAAAGTTTCTCAAGGCATAGATGCAATTTGGGTCATTGTTAATAGATTGACTAAGTCTGCTCATTTCTTACCGATATGAGAAACTTATACACTTGAATGTCTTGCTTGTATATACATAAACGAGGTTGTAAGATTGTATGGTATGCCAGTATCCATAGTTTTTGATCGAGACCCAAGATTCACTTCAAGATTTTGGGTTAGTTTGCAAAAAGCTATGGGCATGATTTCTGACGATTTTCGGCATATCATCCTCAGATGGACGGGCAATCGGAGAGGACGATTCAAACTCTTGAAGATCTATTAAGACTCTGTGTCCTTGACTTCAAGGGAAGTTGGGACAAGTTCTTACCATTAGTGGATTTTTCCTACAACAACAGTTATCAAGCAGGTATTGGCATGGCTCCATTTGAGGCGTTGTATGGAAGAAAGTGTCGTTCTCCAGTATGTTGGGATGAGGTGGATGAAGCAACGTTTTTGGGACCGGAGTTGGTACGTAAGACTACGAAAAAGATTCAAACGATCCGACAACGTATAAAAACCTCACAAGATCGACAAAAGAGTTATGTTAATCTTCATCGAAAGGACGTGGAATTCGATATAGGAGATCATGTGTTGTTACATATTGCTCCATGGAAAGGAGTTATGAGATTTGGAAAGAGAGGAAAGTTCAATCCTCGATTCATCGGCCCATTTTTAATCCTCGATCGAGTAGGAAGTGTGGCCTATAGACTCGCTTTACCGCCAAATATGTCTCGTGTTCATAACGTTTTTCACATATCCATGTTACATAAATATGTGAAAGACCCGAACCACATTATTGAGTTAGAACCGGACGAAATAGCGGAAGATTTGATGTATGAAGAGGTTCCTGTTCAAATCTTGGATAAGAAGGAACATATTCTACTCTCCAAGGTTATACCTCAAGTCAAAGTTTTGTGAAGAAACCACGATGTTGAGAAAATGACTTGGGAGTTAGAATCTGAAATGAAATCAAGGTATCCTTACCTCTTCGACATACCAGTATCGTACCCTAATTTGAGAGGGCTTAAATTTCATAAGAAGGGAGGTTGTAAGACCCCAACTTTTATAAATAAAGATTAATTTTCTATAAATATCATTTTTGAATATTATGGAGTAAATTTGATATAATGTTATAGTTGTGGGTAATATTTATAAATTTTGCAAAATACAAGTTGTTATATAATATTCGATTGGTGGGGAATATTCGTTTTAACGGGGAATATTAAATACAACGACACAATCATTGGTGGACCATTAGCGGAATTATTATCGGATTAGAAAGCGACAAAAAATACTTTATGAAAATAACGGCGGAAGTTTTACAGATTAAGCTGTTGAAACACACGGTGTTAAAAAATGCGATGTCTGGCGTGGTATAAAATCACGCGTGGTAGAACCGACTTTAATTGATAAAGTTAAAAGCCGCTTTCCAAGCTACGGACACTGGAGGCGATGCGTTATGAGGAAGAAAGTACTGAAGGTGTTATGCGAAGCAAGAATCGATGAAGAAGGAATACTTGAGTCAACTCCGGACTTTTGTTCTAACGACCACGATTTAAAGTATAAAATCATGATGGAGGTGCACAACACACCATTTGAAATCCATCCTGGGAGTACCAAAATGTATCATGATCTTCGACATACATTTTGGTGGGGCAATATGAAGAGAGAGATAACGTTGTTTATCTCAAGGTGTCTAACGTGTCAACGAGTTAAGGCGGAGCATCAAGAACCAAAAGGTCCATTGCAACCACTTGAAATTCCAGAATGGAAGTGGGAGCACATTACCATGGATTTAATACGGTCTTCCCAAAGTTTCTCAAGGCATAGATGCAATTTGGGTCATTGTTAATAGATTGACTAAGTCTGCTCATTTCTTACCGATATGAGAAACTTATACACTTGAACGTCTTGCTTGTATATACATAAACGAGGTTGTAAGATTGTATGGTATGCCAGTATCCATAGTTTTTGATCGAGACCCAAGATTCACTTCAAGATTTTGGGTTAGTTTGCAAAAAGCTATGGGCACAGATTTACGATTTAGCTCGGCATATCATCCTCAGATGGCCGGCAGTCGGAGAGGACGATTCAAACTCTTGAAGATCTATTAAGACTCTGTGTCCTTGACTTCAAGGGAAGTTGGGACAAGTTCTTACCATTAGTGGATTTTTCCTACAACAACAGTTATCAAGCAGGTATTGGCATGGCTCCATTTGAGGCGTTGTATGGAAGAAAGTGTCGTTCTCCAGTATATTGGGATGAGGTGGGTGAAGCAACGTTTTTGGGACCGGTGTTGGTACGTATGACTACGAAAAAGATTCAAACGATCCGACAACGTATAAAAACCTCACAAGATCGACAAAAGAGTTATGTTAATCTTCATCGAAAGGACGTGGAATTCGATATAGGAGATCATGTGTTGTTACATATTGCTCCATGGAAAGGAGTTACGAGATTTGGAAAGAGAGGAAAGTTCAATCCTCGATTCATCGGCCCATTTTTAATCCTCGATCGAGTAGGAACTGTGGCCTATAGACTGCTTTTTCACTTAAATATGTCTCGTGTTCATAACGTTTTTCACATATCCATGTTATATAAATATGTGAAAGACCCGAACCACATTATTGAGTTAGAACCGGACAAAATAGCGGAAGATTTGATGTATGAAGAGGTTCCTGTTCAAATCTTGGATAAGAAGGAACATATTCTACTCTCCAAGGTTATACCTCAAGTCAAAGTTTTGTGAAGAAACCACGATGTTGAGAAAATGACTTGGGAGTTAGAATCTGAAATGAAATCAAGGTATCCTTACCTCTTCGACATACCAGGCACGTACCCTAATTTCGAGGGCGAAATTTCATAAGAAGGGGAGGTTGTAAGACCCCAACTTTTATAAATAAAGATTAATTTTCTATAAATATCATTTTTGAATATTATGGAGTAAATTTGATATAATGTTATAGTTGTGGGTAATATTTATAAATTTTGCAAAAGTACTGCATAAGTTGTTATATAATATTCGATTAATTGGGAATATTCGTTTTAACGAGGAATATTCGTAGACAACACAACAATTTGGTGGACCCCACAGCGGAATTATTATCGGATTTAGAAAATGACAAAAATACTTTATGAAATTAACGGCGGAAGTTTTACAGATTAACTGTTGAAACACCCGGTGTTAAAAAATACGATGTCTGGCGTGGTTGCATAGTAGCACACGGTATTGATTATTGATTCTTACGTGAGAAGTCACTATGTATTGTTCAATTATTGCTATAGTAATTGCTGCATAGTGTTTTGCATAGTAAAATCTTTTTATATAAAACTGAAGACTTTTATAAAGTTATTTGTTTTATTAGACAATAATTAGAATATATTATATTTTATTATGCATAGTGTTGTATAGTGCTGCGATAGTGTTTTCAGATAGTAAAATCTTTTTATATAAAATATAATACTTTTATAAAGTTATTTGTTTTATTAGACAATAATTAGAATATATTATATTTTATTATGAATAGTGTTGTCAGATATACGTATAGTGTTTTGCATAGTAAAATCTTTTTATATAAAATAGAATACTTTTATAAAGTTATTCGTTTTATTAGATTATAAATAGAATATATTATATTTTATTTAAAAGATTTTGTTTTAAATCTGGACCATCTGTTTAAAGTAAATCAATCTGGACCGTTCATGAATTAGTTACTATGCAGTCCATTCTTCTATAAATAGAAGCTCATTCCTTCATTATTTCTTACGAATTCACTGAAATTCTAGAGAGAGAAACTATAGAGAGAAAGAAGAAAAGTGTTCTGCTACTTCACTACTTCTATATCTATTACTCTTCTTTCTAAGGTAGGGGGTATTATTTCTTTTGTATTCATGAAGAGAACTTCTGTTATTCTATTCTTTATTATTTTGTAGGAATAACTTTTGTACGTGGGCTACCCTATACTTGGTGAAATTCTTACATTATTCCATTCTTTATCATTATGTTGGAATAACTTCTGCGCGAAGCACCGCATGCATGGTGATTTGCTATTATTATTCGATTCTTTATCATTACTGTTGGAACATCCACATGCGTGCTTTTACGCATGACTGGTTCCGTTCTTTATTATTCGGTTGGAACATCACATGCATGCTTTCACGCATTGACACTTGGTTCCATTACTTATCATTACATTGGAACATCACAATGCATGCGTTACGCGTGACACTGGTTCCGATTATTTATTATTCATTGGTATAACATGCATGCATTTATTATTTCTTTTGTTATTCCATTCTTTATTATACTCAGTTGGTTAAAGTTTTGACTTCTATACTCTATGAAATTAGTGGAATATCCTTGATATTTGCGCTTCATCGATATCTTTTCATGGAAATATTCTTACGAGCATTCTTGAATTTTACTCCACAAAGCGATATCGTGTTGACAATTTGGGCGTTATTGAGTTGGGATAAATTAACTTATAAATCTTTAAAATTTATTCTTGAACTTGTTTGATTGAATTGTCATCATCCTCATATTTATAATATGTTGAAAGTCATACGTGGCTGTAGTGCATAGATGGGCTTGGTATGATTATGACCGAGGGGTTTATTCGGTATAATCATGGTAGTAATGTTACAAATGATGTGGTAAAAATCCTCATTGGCCGTAGTGCATTGATGGACAGTTGTTGGCATGATCATGACCATTGATGAATACACGAATATCCTTGGCCCGTAGTGCATGGAAAATTTGTGGTCGTGATACTAATGAATATCCTTGGGTCGTAGTGCAGGGATGATGTGGATTATTTATTAAAAGTGAGTCTCGTGATAAAAGTAATTAAAAACCTTTTAAATCATAGAAGATAGTAGATTTTATTCTCTACTTGACTCTTCTAATGGATTGTTTGTTCTGCTGTAGTTAAACATAATGTTTGTTATATTTTATCAGTTTAACACCGTTGAAGACTAATGATAATTTATTCTGCATTATCTTAGTCATAATATTTCTTACTGGGCAAGTTGAGCTCACCCCTTTTGCTTTCATTGTTCTCTTCAGGAAATGAGAAGGTAGCAGGGACTAGTTGGGGAACGGAGTGACGGTCCAGATGATTATATTAGTAGTCCTCACTATTATATGAAATAGTGTGATAATAAATGTAATGAGGACTCCATTGAGTTTGTATATTGTCTAGAAGACAATATTTGTATTAAAACTCACAGCTCATGTTGTATAATTAAGTTTTTATTTGTATTGTGTACCATTTGGCGACTCAAGATGGGTGATGTATAACTATTTTGGGGGCGTCACAAACTCGTAATGCAATATTGTTGTTACTTTTCAAGAGAAGAAACTACCTCACAATTTTTCAGGTACTTGCAACAAAGAGGGGTTCAGTTATAGACTTATAGTTAGAGTGTTAGTATTATAGTTTATAGTCCTCTTTATTTGCAGCTAAGAGGGGTTAATGCGATTTTTCAGATCTCCAACATTATACTTGATCGAGATTTGAGTTATGTTTGTTTGAACAATTGTTTTATTACCTCGATGTTTGTGATATTATACGCAAATTAAGCAATGATATAAGATCTACTTCATGAATGTAAAGACTTGGAATAAAAAACCCTTCAACACTATAAATGCCTGAGTATGTTTATACGAAAAGCAACTGTTCTCGCATATAGTTTATATCTATATATGTACATACATATGTAAATATATCATCATTCATAATTTTTAATACCTTATCTCCAACCTAAAACCTTATATGACAACATCTTATATTTAAATAGATGATTACAAATGTTAACACAAACATCAACATATATACAATAATCAACAATCACTTAGTATGTCTCTTATTTAACAAATGTTTATTCTAGTAAAACCTGAATATTGGAAATAATAAAATAATTGGAAAATTACCAGAAGGAAGATGCCCAAAAGCCCTTCAAAAAAGAAGGCCAAAATATGGAAATGTCAATTCTAAGCACTAATTTATTCAAACTGTGTCACAGTATATGATTCAAATAATATTGTCCCCCTTCTTAGAATTTGCTATGAACCTTCTTAAGGGAAACACCAGCACAAAGGTCACACGTCTTCCATAACCACCTACATTAGTGGATTCACATTACTGACACCAATATAAAATAAAAAGAATTCATATTATCTGGGAATTTTGTTTTGAAGTCCATTGGATAAGCAAAAAAAAAAGGAACTGCCTATCACTCCATAAACAACAGCCCCACATGTGATATATTCATTCCATAAACAAACATATTAAATCTAGTAAAATGGAGTACCAAAATAGTCTCGCATGTGTTATATGTAAACTGTCCAAAAACCCCAAAAGAGACCAAACACAACTGAAACAAACGAATCTATAACATTTATATTTCAACATAAGTGGAGACAGAGAAAATCGAGAGGTTCCAAATACCTTTCCAAACTAATATATATATATATATATATATATATATATATATATTAGGTGAGCATTATAATTAAACTCCATCTGTCCTGAACAAGAGCATATGTGACGCCCCCAAAATAGGTATAAATAACCCATCTTGAGTCGCCAAATACATGGTACAAAATTCAAATACAACTTAATTATACAACAGTCGTGTAAAATACGACAAAACATAATCTAATAGTTTTAATAAGAATATTTTCATCTAGACAATATCCACACTCAATGGAGTCCTCATTACATTTATTGTCACACTATTTAACAGAATAATGAGGACTACTAATGTTATCATCTAGACTGTCACTCCGTTCCCCGACTAGTCCCGGCTACGTTCTCATTTTCTGAAGAGAACAGTGAAAGAAAGGGTGAGCTCAACTAGCCCGGTAAGAAATATTATGACTAAAATATTGCAGAATAAATTATCATTAGCCTTCAACAGTGTTAAACTGATAAAATATAATAAACATCAAGTTTAACTGCAGTGAAACAAGCAATCCATTAGGAGAGTCAAGTAGAGAATAAAATCTACTATCTTCTATGATTTAAAAGGGTTTTCATCCTTTTATATTTGAGACTCGATTTTAATAAATAAACCACATCATCCCCACACTACTACCAAGAATATTCATTAGTATCACGACCACAAATTATCCATGCACTTCACAGCCAATGATATTCGTGTATTCATCAATGGTCATGATCATGCTAACAACTCGTCCATCAATGCACTACGACAATGATGACTTTTACCACATCATTTGTAGCATTACTACCATGATTATACTTAGAATAATCACGGTCATAATCATACCAAGTCCATCTACGCAAAGACAGCCACGAGATGACTTTCAACATATTATAAACATGAGGATGATGACAATGATATAAGAATTCAATAAAACAAGTTCAAGGATAAATTTGTAAAGATTTATAATTTAATTTATCCGAAATCAATAACGTCCAAATTGTCGACATAATCTTCGCTTTGTGGAGTAAAATTCAAGAATGCTCGGAAGAATATTTCCATGAAAAGATACTGGATGAAGCGTAAATTTCAAGGATATTCCACTAATTTCATGGAGTATAGAAGTCAAAACTTTAATCAACTAAGTATAATAGAATATATGAAACTGCAAATGGATTTTTGCCGCCATGCGGTAATCCACGTAGACAGATTATTCCAACAGAATAATAAAGAATGTAATAACAGAAGAATTCACCAGGTGTGCGTAATTCGCACAGACGGGTTATTCTAACATAATAATAAAGAATGGAACCAGGTCAAGCATAATCCGCACATACAGGATGTTTCAACAGAATAATAAAGAATGGAACCAGGTCATGCGTAATCCACACAGACAGGATGTTCCAACAGAATAATAAAGAATGGAATAACAACAGAATTCACCAGGCATGTGATAGACCGCACAGACAGGTTATTCCAACAAAATAATAAAGAATGGAATAACAACCCTTACGAGTATTGAAAGAAAATAACTATCTTCATGAATATGAAAGAATAATACCCCTTACCTTATAAGAAATCTGGATACTTGAATAGTGAGGTAGCAGACTTCTCTTCTTCTTTTATAATTTCTCTCTATAATAATTGCTCTATAGCTTTAGTGAATTGGTGAGAAATGAAGGAAGAATGAGCTTCTATTTATAGGAAAATATAGTTTCGATAATTGCACGTTTTGGGGCTCGAAATATTACAGTATAATACCTTCATCTTTTTCTTCATTTTTATTTTAGTCCTTCAAGTATTATCAAACTTGCACCACCTCCCCTAATAGTAAATCATGTGAATAAATAGTAAAATCATGTGACTCAATAGTATAATCATGTGAAAAAACTAATTACAGTATAGTACCTCCATCTATACCTCCATTTTTAACTTAGTCATGCAAGTATTATCAATCTTGCACCACCACCCCTAATAGTACAAGAATGTGAATCAATAGTACACACATTTTAACAAATAGTTTTAAGCATGTGAAATAATAGCAATTAATTGCTCATTTATCCGATTAATTACCCGATTGGTCAATATAACCTCTAGACATCAATTATTATCGAAATAAATGTCGATTTCCACTAACACTAATAATCCAAACACAACGGAACTATCAATTTCATCTTTAATCAACACGAACTTATTCATCATTAATATTATAATTCACAATATTTAACAACCAGATCGTTCCCAGAAAAGAGGGGGCTTTCCGATAAGGATTTCTCCATATTGGCGCGCAATTAGGTGACCAAACCTCTCCTTGATAGAACTTCTAGACATTGTCAATATTGAAAATAATAATATGAATAACTTTGCCATCTCAATTATTGATTTAATAATATAACATATTATCTGAGGATGATCTTGTGATAATAATTGAATCGATAATATGAGAGATATGATGCGATAATTATCGTAGCAATAATTGAGTATAAGCCCGGTGACTTCTTACGTAAGCATCAATAATCAATACCGTGTGCTACTATGCAATCACGCGTAGACATCGTATTTTTACTCTTAGGGTAGTTCAAGCGGTTTTAACGGTAACACTTTTCGTAGTTATTTTTATAAAAAGATAATTCTGTAGTTTTCTTACTACGACAATACTTCCGTTGTGGGGTCCACCAATGATTGTGTCGTCGTACGAATATTCCCAATATTCCCCGACCAATCGAATATTATTTAACCACTTGCTTACTTTAAAAAATTTATAAATATTACCCACAACTATAACATTATATCAAATCCACACCATAATATTCAAAAAATATTTCGAGAAATTTAAATCTTTATTCATAAAATTTGGGGTCTCACAATCTCCCCTCCTTATGAAATTTCTCCCTCAAAATTTACGTACGTACCTGGTATGCTGAAGATATGAGGATACCTTGACTTCATTTCAAATTCTAAGTATTGAGGAATAACCTTTGAGTGTCAAATATGATCATTCTTATCCAAGATTTTAACACGTATCTCCTCATACGTTAAATCTTCTGCTATCTCGCCTAATTCCAATTCAATAATGTGGTTCGGGTCGTAACATCGATACGTAAAAAAAATGTTATGAACAAGCGACATACTTGGCGGTAAAACGAGTCTATAGGCTACATTTCCTACTCGATCAAGGATTTTAAATGTGCCAATTAAATCGAGGGTTGGGATTTCTCTCTTTATTGACTCTTGCTTCTATAATAACGCCTTCTTGAACCTTCTTCTTCGCATTCATCAGATTCGGGTGTGTAGCTTGAGCGGCTTTTACTTTATTGATTAAAGTCGATTATACTCGTATATTCGTTATCTTCACGTGGGTCCCTAGAGTCTTTAACTCTATCTTAATCATTTGTAAGTTATACGAAATGGGTTTTTGTGTTAACAACATCGCACTCGTAAACGCATACGATCTTCTACTCAACGCATCAGCTACCACGTTCGCTCTTCCACAATGATATTGGATGGTATGGTCGTAATCTTCAACAGCTAGAGCCAACGTCTTTGGCACATTATATGATCGTTTTAGGTAAAGAAATATTTAAGGGTTTTAGAAATGGGTTTTGTACTGGGATCAATACAAAATTCGATTTCACGCTCTAGGGTAGGCTAAGAAGTCTTCAAGAATACGTCAAGAAATTTATTAACGATAAAAATATCATTCAAAACTGTGACTCTCATCCAAGACTTGGATAACACATGTAATGAAGGTTTCTCTTTACGAAGTTTCAACCAATAAGTTAAAGTCTAATCTCTCCGGAGTCAAATTTAAATGTTGAGCGCAAGCAAGAGAGGTAAAAGAATGGGTAGAACTGGTATCTAATAAGGTATAGACTTCGTAAAAATTAATAATTAACTAACCCGTGCTAACTTCGTTCGGGTTACTCGCTTTTTGAGAAGTCACAAAAAACGCTCTTCTTGAAACCACCGACTTTGTTTTGTCCGTATCCGCCTTTGGTGCCATCGTCCCAACTGGACTTGATTTCGCTACAGGACAAAATCGAGCTATGTGACCATATTTTCCACAACTAAAACATACCTTGGAAGGCTGTGAACAGTTTGAACTTATGTGTCCCTCCTCTCCGCATCTATAGCATCTAACTGGCGGTCGTTCTCCTCCCCTAGAATTTGTTGCTGCTGCCGACATCTTCCCATCATCGTTAAATCTTCTCTTCTTGAATTTTCCACTTCTATTATCTTGGCCATGATTACCACCGAAGTGGTTACCATTTCTTGCCTGATAATTTCCCCCAAGATGGTTATCATTGTTCTGATGGCCGTTGCCACCGGTACGATTATTATCGTGTTGTTGGTCGTTGCCTTTTGGGTGTGCTGACTCATTATCGCCTTTTGGGTGCGCAAGTTGTTATATAATATTCAATTGGTCGGGGAATATTCGTTTTAACAGGGAATATTCATACAACAGCACAATCATTGGTGGACCCCCACAATGGAATTATTGTCGGATTGAGAAAACGACAAAAATACTTTATGAAAATAACGGCGAAAGTTTTATCGTTAATCGTTGAAACACCCGGTGTTAAAAGAAATGCGATGTCTGTGGTTTGCGTAGTAGCACACGGTATTGATTATTGATGCTTACGTGAGAAGTCACTCCAGTTATACTCAATTATTGCTACGATAATTGCTTTGCATCATATCTCTCATATTATTGATTCAATTATTGTCACAAGTATCATTTGCATAATATTTATATTATTAAATCAATAATTGAGACGAAAAAGTATTCATATTATTATTTGCAATATTGATGATGTCTAGAAGTTACATCGAGGAGAGGTTTGGTCACCTAATTGCGGCGCAATGATAAGGAGAAATCCTTATCGAAAAGCCCCTTCTTTCCTGGGAACGACCTGGTTATTAAATATTGTGAGTTATAATATTAATGATGAATAATTTATGTTGATTAAAAATGAATTTTGATAGTTCCATTGTGTTGGGATTATTATCGTTAATGGAAAACGACATCTATTCCGATGATAATTGATGTCTAGGGGTTATATTGATAAATCGGGTAATTTATCGGATAAATGAGCAATTAATTATTACTAATTCACATACTTATATAACTATTTGTTCACATGTGTGTACTATTGAATCACATTATTTACTAGTAGGGGAGTTGGTGCAAGATTAATAATACTTGCATGACTAAGTTAAAAATGGAGGTATAGATGAAGGTACTATACTGTAATTCGTATTTTTCACATGATTATACTATTGATTCACATGATTGAATTATTGATTCACATTATTTACTATTAGGGGAGGTGGTGCAAGTTTGATAATACTTGCAGGACTAAATTAAAAATGAAAGAAAAGTTGGAGGTATTGTCTTTGTAATTTTTGAGTCCCAAACGTGCAATTATAGAAACTATATTTTCCTATAAATAGAAGCTCATTCTTCCTTCATTTCTCACCAATTCACAAAAGCTTTAGAGCGATTATTATAGAGAGAAATTATAGAGAGAAAGAAGAAAGAAGTCTGCTACCTCCTTTATTCCAATATCCGGTTTTTCCAAGGTAGGGAATATTATTTGTTGTACTCGTAGGAGTATTATTTCTTTCTTATCCATGAAGAGAACTTTTGTTATTCCATTCTTTATTATTCTATTGGAATAACTCAGATATCATGCAAGCTACCCTATACTTGGTGAAATTCTTACATTATTCCATTCTTTATTATTACATTGGAATATCCCGCGTGCGGCATTTACGCCGAACCTGGTTCCATTATTTATCATTACATTGGAAATCACATGCATGCGTTCTGCGGTCTGGTTCCGTCTTTATTATACTGTTGAAATATATCACATGCATGCGTTTTCTATTTGGACACGATTCCGTATTTATTATTACATTGGAATATCACCATCTGTGTGTTTTCTGTGGGACTGATTATTATTTATTATTATGTTGGAATAACCTTCCTGTGCTATCTATCGCATGCCTGGTGATTTATTTTGTTATTCCATTCCTTGTTATACTCAGTTGGTTAAAGTTTTGACTTCTATACTCCATGAAATTAGTGGAATATCATTGATATCCCAGCGATAAAAGTGATAAAAAAACCTTTTAAATCATAAAAGATAGTAGATTTTATTCTCTACTTGACTCTTTTAATGGATTGCTTGTTCGCTTCTGATTAAACTTGATGTTTGTTATATTGTATCGGTTTAACTTTGTTTTAAAGCTAATGATAATTTATTCTGCATTATCTTAGTCATAATATTTCTTACTGGGCTAGTTAAGCTCACCCTTTCTTTCACTGTTCTCTTCAGGAAATGAGAATATTGCTGGGACGAGTCGGGGAACGGAGTGATGGTCCTAGATGGTGCATTAGTAGTCCTCACTATTCTGTGAAATAGTGTGATAATAATTGTAATGAGGACTCTTTTTGATTTTGTATACTCTCTAGTAGACAATATTTGTATTCAAACTCACCGTTTATATTTTGTCCTATTGTACACGACAGTTGTATTATTAAGTTGTATTTGAATTCTGTACCATGTATCTGGCAACTCAAGAATAGGTGATGTATACCTGTTTTGGGGGCGTCACAGTTGGTATCAAAGCTTAGGGATATGATCCCTGGCTAAGATGTGAGACTAGAACTAGGAGGGGAAAGACGGGGAATTCCTTCACTAGTATGACCTACCTAAATTTTTTGGTATTTAATTGGTTTGTCAGAGTATAGAGATAATATGTTGCATGTCAATTAACCCTTGTTTTGTGGCAGTATTTGAAAATGGCATCCGAGAATATTGAGAATAGCAATGGGGTACAAGAGACCGTTGAGTCTCCACAGATCAACAATCAGAATAATGTGCATCAGGAAGGCGACAATCTTCATGCAAACAACAACACTGACCAAATGATGAATGATGGAATGTTCAGAGGCTTTATGCAATTCATGCAACATCAGGCGAGAGCGGCTCTTGTTCAAAATGCAGGTGGAAACACTGGAAACTCTCGAGCAGTCCACCGCTAAGCGATTCAAGGAGCTGGGACCACCCGAGTTTATTGGAGAGCCAAAACCACTTAAAGGCGAAGCGTGGATAAAGCAGATCACCAAGATATTTGATGTCTTAGGATGCTCCGAGGAGCAAAAGGTTCCCTTTGCCACCTTCATGTTGCGTGAAGAGGCAGATTACTGGTGGGAATCTATAAAACGTACCCAGCCTGACACACTCAAGATGTCTTGGGAGAAGTTCCAAGAGCTATTCAACGACAAGTACTTTCCCAAAAGTATTCGTCACATGAAAGAGGTGGAGTTTATTAAGTTGGAGCAAAAAAATATGACCGTGTCGCAATACGAGGCTAAATTTGCGGAGTTATCCCGGTTTGCATCCCATTTGGTCGATAATGAGGAGCGAATGACACGAATGTTTTTAAGAGGTTTGAAATCGGAGATACGTCAATATATTATTTCTCATAAACTGTGTTTGTACTCAGATGTTATAAGTAGGGCTCAGTTATTGGAGCATGGTAACGAGTCAACGCAACCAAGAGAAAGCAGTCGTCAACATGAAAATACCAGTGGTATCAGTCATCGAAGCGGTGACAACAAACGTGGAGGGAATTAACATGCCAGAAATGGTAACCACTTCGGTGGTAATCATGGCCAAGACAGTAAAAATGGATATTTCAAGAAAAGGAGATTTAACAATGATTGAAAGACATCAGCACCTGCAACCGTGGTTAAGGTAGGAGAACGACCACCTATCATATGCTTCAAATGCGGAGGGGAGGGACATATCAGTCCAAACTGCGCGATGCCATCCAAAGAATGTTATATTTGTGGAAGAGAAGGTCATCTAGCCCGATTTTATCTTCACCGAAGACAAGTTCAGCTAGGATGGAGGCACCAAAGGCTGTCCCAGAAAAGTCAAAGCCGGTGGTGCAAAGGAGAGCATTTGTTGTGACCTCCCAGAAAGCAAGGAACCCGAACGAGGTCATAACGGGTAAGCTTATCATAAACTCTAGCGAAGTCTATACCTTATTTGATACCGGTTCTACCCATTCTTTTATTTCTCCTACTTGCGCTCAACGATTAAATTTGACTTCGGAGAAATTAGACTTTGACTTATCTGTTGAAACTCCGTTGGGAGAAACCTTCATTACATCCACTGTTTATAAGTATTGTTTGGTTCAAAATGGTACCCTCACATTACCTGTCGATCTTATTTCATTGAAAATACTTGCATATGACGTGATTTTAGGGATTGATTGGTTAACTACTCATCATGCAAAAATTGATTATTTTCGTAAGGTTGTTAGTTTTCATATTCCTAACCAACCTATTATGCGAATTCAAACAACTAAACCATTAAAATCAATCAATGTCATTTCAAGCCATAAAGCTATTCGTTTATTGAAAAACGGATGTCAAGCTTTTTTAACTCATGTCACAGATCTAAACAAAAATACGTCAGTTTTGAATGATATTTCTGTTGTTAATAAATTTCCTGACGTATTCCTCGAAGAACTTCCTAGCCTACCCCCAGAGCGAAAAATTGAATTTTGTATCGACCCTGAACCCGGTACAAAACCCATTTCCAAAGCCCCATATCGAATGGCTCCTATTGAACTTCAGGAGTTAAAGACCCAGTTGCAGGAATGGTTAGACATTGGTTTCATTCATCCTAGTACGTCTCCTTGGGGTGCTCCTATTCTATTTGTGAAGAAGAAAGATGGGAGTATGCGACATTGTATTGATTATCGGGAGTTGAATCATGTCACCATCAAAAATAGGTACCCATTGCCACGTATTGATGACTGTTTGACCCGATTCTGCAAGGCGCCAAATTCTTTTCAAAGATTGATCTTCATTCGAGGATATCATCAATTGAAGATTAGAACCGATGACATTCTAAAGACGGCCGAGAACTCTAAGACGGGCATTATGATTTCATAGTCATGTCCTTTGGATTGACTAATGCTCCCCGCCTTCATGGATATGATGAACCGAGTATTCAAGGAATATTTGGATCATTTTGTGGTAAATCTTTATTGATGACATCCTCATATATTCCAAAAGCCGTGAAGATCATGAGCAACACTTGAGGCTGATACTCCAAAAGCTTCGTGAAAACAAGCTATATGCCAAGTTGAAGAAATGCGAGTTCTGGCTTGAGGAAGTTGCATTCCTTGGCCACGTGATATCAAATCATGGGATATCTGTTGACCCGGCAAAGATTGAAGCAATTCAAAGCTGGGAGAAACCTAAATCAGTGACCGAAGTACGTATCTTTCTCGGCTTAACTGGTTATTATTGGAGATTCGTAGAAGGGTTTTCTCGAATCGCTACTCCATTAACTCTGCTGACTCAAAAAGATACAAAATTTGGTTGGAGAGGGGAATGTGAGAATAGTTTTCAAGAACTCAAGAGAAGACTCATTTCAGCACCTGTTCTAACAATACCATCTGGCTCGGAGGGATTTGTCATCTACAGCTATGCTTCGGGCAAAGGGTTAGGATGTGTTCTCATGCAACATGGGAAAGTCATAGCCTATGCCTCACGGAAACTCAAAGAATATGAGAGGAATTATCCTACTCATGATCTAGATTTGGCAGCTGTCGTTTTTACGCTTAAAATTTGGAGGCATTACCTGTATGGGGAGAAAGTGGAGATCTATACGGATCATAAAAGCCTCAAATATTTCTTCACTCAAAAGGAACTCAACATACGACAACGACGTTGGCTCGAACTGGTGAAAGATTATGATCATACTATTCAATACCATCATGGAAAAACGAACGTAGTAGCTGATACGCTGAGTAGAAGATCATATGCGGGTACAAGTGTAATATTATCAACGCAAAGGTCCATTTTGTATGACTTGCAAAGGATGGAGTTAGAGCTAAAGACTCCAAGGACCCATGTGATGATGGCGAATATACGAGTAGAACCGACTTTAATCGATAAAGTTAGAGTTGCTTGCCAAGACTGCACTGATTTGGTGATGTGTATGAGGAAGAAAGTACAAGAAGGTGCTATCTTAGGAAGCAAGAATCGATGAAGAAGGAATACTTGAGTCAACCCCAGATTTTGTGTTCTAACAACTACGATTTAAAGTATAAAATCATGATGGAGGCGCACAACACACTGTTTGAAATCCATCCTGGGAGTACCAAAATGTATCGTGATCTTCGACATACATTTTGGTGGAGCAATATGAAGAGAGAGAGCATAATTTATCTCAAGGTGTTTAACTTGTCAACGAGTCAAGGCGGAACATCAAGTACCAAAAGGTCCATTGCAACCACTTGAAATTCCAGAATGGAAGTGGGAACACATTACCATGGATTTCGTTACTGGTCTTCCCAAGGTTTCTCAAGGCATAGATGCAATTTGGGTCATTGTTGATAGATTGACCAAGTCTGCTCATTTCCTACCTATACGAGAAACTTATACACTTGAACGTCTTGCTCGTATGTACATAAACGAGATTGTAAGACTGCATGGTATGCCAGTATCCATAGTTTCTGATCGAGACCCAAGATTCACTTCAAGATTTTGGGTTAGTTTGCAAAAAGCTATGAGCACAAATTTACGATTTAGCTCGGCATATCATCCTCAGATGGACGGACAGTCGGAGATGACCATTCAAACTCTTGAAGATCTATTAAGACTTTGTGTCATTGACTTCAAGGGAAGTTGGGATAAGTTCCTACCATTGGTGGAGTTTTCCTACAACAACAGTTATCAAGCAAGTATTGGCATGGCTCTATTTGAGGCGTTGTATGGAAGAAAGTGTCGTTCTTCAGTATGCTAGGATGAGGTGGGTGAAGCAACGTTGTTGGGACCGGAGTTGGTACGTATGACTATGGAAAAGATTCAAACGATCCGACAACGTATAAAAACCTCAAAAGATCGACAAAAGAGTTATGCTGATCTTCATCGAAAGGACGTGGAATTCGATATTGGAGATCATGTGTTATTACGTGTTGCTCCATGGAAGGGAGTTACGAGATTTGGAAAGAGAGGAAAGCTCAACCCTCGATTCATTGGCCCATTTTTAATCCTTGATCGAGTAGGAACTGTGGCGTATAGACTCGCTTTACCGCCATGTATGTCTCGTGTTCATAACATTTTTCACATATCTATGTTACGTAAATATGTGAAAGACCCGAACCACATTATTGAATTAGAACCAGACGAGATAGAGGAAGATTTAACATATGAAGAGTTACCTGTTAAAATCTTGGATAAAAAGGATCATATTCTACGCTCCAAGGTTATACCTCAAGTCAAAGTTTTGTGGAGAAACCACGATGCGGAAGAAATGACCTGGGAGTTAGAATCTGAGATAAAATCAAGATATCCTTACCTCTTCGACATACCAGGTATGCACCCTAATTTCGAGGACGAAATTTCATAAGAAGGGGAGGTTGTAAGACCCCAACTTTTTGAATAAAGATTAAATTTTCTCGAAATATATTTTTGAATATTATGGTGTGGATTTGATATAATATTATAGTTGTGGGTAATATTTACAAATTTTGCAAAGTGCGCAAGTTGTTATATAATATTCAATTGGTCGGGGAATATTCGTTTTAACAGGGAATATTCATACAACAGCACAATCATTGGTGGACCCCTACAATGGAATTAATGTCGGATTGAGAAAACGACAAAAATACTTTATGAAAATAACGGCGAAAGTTTTATCGTTAACTGTTGAAACACCGATTGTTAAAAGTACGATGTCTGGCGTGGTTGCATAGTAGTACACGGTATTGATTATTGATGCTTACGTGAGAAGTCACTCGGTTATACTCAATTATTGCTACATGTAATTCACGCATCATATCTCTCATATTATTGATTCAATTATTGTCACAAAGATCATTTGCATAATATTTTATATTATTAAATCAATAATTGAGACGACAAAGTTATTCATATTATTATTTGCAATATTGACAATGTCTAGAAGTTACATCGAGGAGAGGTTTGGTCACCTAATTGTTCGCTTGATAAGGAGAAATCCTTATCGGAAAGCCCCCTCTTTCCTGGGAACGACCTAGTTGTTAAATATTGTGAGTTATAATATTAATGATGAATAATTTGTGTTGATTAAAAATGAATTTTGATAGTTCCATTGTGTTGGGATTATTAGTGTTAGTGGAAAACGACATCTATTCCGATGATAATTGATGTCTAGGGGTTATATTGATAAATCGGGTAATTTATCGGATAAATGAGCAATTAATTGCTACTAATTCATATACTTATATAACTATTTGTTCACATGTGTGTTCTATTGAATCACATTATTTACTATTAGGGGAGTTGGTGCATGATTGATAATACTTGCATGACTAAGTTAAAAATGGAGGTATAGATGGAGGTACTATACTGTAATTCATATTTTTCACATGATTATACTATTTATTCACATGATTGAACTATTGATTCACATTATTTACTATTAGGGGAGGTGGTGCAAGTTTGATAATACTTGCAGGACTAAATTAAAAATGAAAGAAAAGTTGGAGGTATTGTACTGTAATTTTTTGAGCCCCAAAACGTGCAATTATCGAAACTTTATTTTCCTATAAATAGAAGCTCATTCTTCCTTCATTTCTCACCAATTCACAAAAGCTTTAGAGTTGATGGACAGTTGTTGGCATGATCATGACCATTAATGAATACACAAATATTCTTGGCCCGTAATGCATGGATAATTGTGGTCGTGATACTAAAGAATATCCTTGGCCGTAGTGCATGGGGTGATTCGATGATGTGGATTATTTATTAAATTTGAGTCAATGATAAAAGTGATGAAAAACCTTTTAAATCATAAAAGATAATAGATTTTATTCTCTACTTGACTCTTTTAATGGATTGCTTGGTCATTCTGAGTTAAACTTGATGTTTGTTATATTGTATCGGTTTAACTTTTGTTTAAAGCTAATGATAATTTATTACGCATTATCTTAGTCATAATATTTCTTCTTGGACTAGTTGAGCTCACCCTTTCTTTCTTTATTCTCTTGTGAAATGAGAATATATTTGGGTCGAGTCGGGGAGCGGAGTGATGGTCCTAGATGGTGCATTAGTAGTCCTCACTATTACGTGAAATAGTGTGATAATAATTGTAATGAGGACTCTTTTTGAGTTTGTATACTCTCTAGTAGACAATATTTGTATTCAAACTCACCGTTTATATTTTGTCGTATTGTACACGACAGTTGTATTATTAAGTTGTATTTGAATTCTGTACCATGTATCTGGTGACTCAAGAATAGGTGATGTATGCCTGTTTTGGGGGCGTCACAACAAGGGTTAATTGACATATCACATATTATCCCTATACTCTGACCGACCAATTAAATACCAAGTAAACTTAGATAGGTCATACTAGCGAAGGAATTCCTCGTCTCTCCCCTTTTAGTTCTTGTCTTATATCTCAGCCAGGGATCATATCCCTAAGCTTTGATACCAATTGCGACGCCCCCAAAATAGGTATACATCACCCATCTTGAGTCGCCAAATACATGATACAAAATTCAAATACAACTTAATTATACAACAGTCGTGTAAAATACGATAAAACATAATCTAAGAGTTTTAATAAGAATATTGTCATCTAGACAATATCCACACTCAATGGAGTCCTCATTACATTTATTGTCACACTATTTAACAGAATAGTGAGGACTACTAGTGCTATCACTAGTGAGGACTACTAGTGCTATCACTCCGTTCCCCGACTAGTCCCGGCTACGTTCTCATTTCCTGAAGAGAAAAGTGAAAGAAAGGGTGAGCTCAACTAGCCCAGTAAGAAATATTATGACTAAGATAATGCAGAATAAATTATCATTAGCCTTCAACAGTGTTAAACTGATAAAATATAATAAACATCAAGTTTAACTGCAGCGGAACAAGCAATCCATTAGAAGAGTCATGTAGAGAATAAAATCTACTATCTTCTATGATTTAAAAGGTTTTTCATCACTTTTATCGCTGAAACTTAGCTTAATAAATAAACAACATCATCCCTGCACTACGACCAAGAACATTCATTAGTATCACGACCACAAATTATTCATGCACTACAGGTCAATGATATTCGTGTATTCATCAATTGTCATGATCATGCCAACAACTGTCCATCAATGCACTACGACCAATGAGGAGTTTTACCACATCATTTGTAACATTACGGTCATGATTATACCAAATAATCCCTGATCATAATCATACCAAGTCCATCTATGCACTACAGGCCACATATGACTTTCAACATATTATAAACATGGGGTTAAATGTTTTTTCAGTCACTGTACCATAGGTCGACTAACAGATGGATAACTGAACTTTTTTTTCTTACAGTTAACTCACTGTACTCGACTTTTCTAACAAAAAGTTAAAAAAACCGTTAAAAACTTTAATCTTAGCAGCACGAAGTCAAGAATCGAGTTGTCAAAAAAAAAAAGCTTATGTGGCGGTTAGGATCTGACGTGGCAATGATGATGTGGATTTGGAGGAAAAATTTTATGAAAAAATAGAAAAAAAATATATTTTAAAGTATAATATAAATTTAAAAAATTATAAATTAAAAATATTTTAAAATTAAAATCTTTTCAAATTCGGACATTAAATTTATAATTGACTCAATTTTGTGATAATTTTTCTTTTCTTTTCTAAGTAGGATAAATAAATTTGTACTTTTACATGCAAATAATTTTTATCAAGTAATTTTATTATAATTTTATCAAATAATTTTTATTAAAATTTTAATTTTAAAATTATACAAAATTTAAATTTTATAATTTAATTTAAACAAATTTAAGAAATAATTATTTTATTATAAAAAAAAACCAAACTGCATTGTTGTGATGGAGAAGGAGAGAGAGAACATTGTTTAGTTTTTTTTATTTAATAAAAATAATAATAAAAAAATTTATTAAAAAAAAATAAAGCAAAGTGTTTTTAATAAAATAAATAAAATGCATTTTTTATAAAATAAATAAAAACGTATTTTTTTTAAAAATGCATTTTTAAATAAAAATAAAAAAGCAGCTTTTTTTTATAAAAAAAATAATAAAAAACGCCGCTTTTTTAATAAAATAAAAAATAAATACAAAATTGAGCTTTTTAAAAAAAAAACAAAGTTTTTTGAATAATTTTTTTAAAAAAAATCGTTGATATTTTAATAAGAATAAAAAAATTGCGCTTTTTTTAATAAAAATAATTAACAATGCAGTTTTTTAATATAAAATAAAATTAAAATCTGATTTTAAAAAATTTAAAAAAGTAGCTTTTTTTTTATTATAAAAGCGCTGCTTTTTTAATAAAAATAAAAAGCGCATTTTTTATAAAAATAAAATAAAAAACACGCTTTTCCTTTTTTATAAAAATAAAATAAAAAAAGCGAGTTTTTTTATAAAAAAACGCAGTTATTATTATTTTTTTTATTAAAAAAATTTTTTTTTGGCTAAATTTGTAAATTTATATTATACTTTAAAATATTTTTTCCTATTTTTTCATAAAATTTTTCCTCCAAATCCAAATCATCATTGCTACGTCGCATCCTAACTATCACATAAGCTTTTTTGAATGACAACTCTTGACTACCGACCAAAGACCGCTCGTTAAAGTCAAAGCTTTTAACGGTTTTTTTTAACTTTTTGTTAGAAAAGTCGAGTACAGTTAGTTGACTATAAGAAAAAAAAGTTTAGTTATCCATCTGTAAGTCGACTTATAGTACAGTGACTGAAAAAACATTTAACCCTATAAACATGAGGATGCTGACAATGCTATAAAAATTCAATACAAACAAGTTCAAGGATAAATTTGTAAAGATTTATAATTTAATTTATCCAGAAATCAATAACGTCCAAATTGTCAACATGATACTGCTTTGTGGAGTAAAATTCAAGAATGCTCAGAAGAATTTTTTCATGAAAAGATACTGGATGAAGCGCAAATATCAAGGATATTCCACTAATTTCATGGAGTATAGAAGCCAAAACTTTAATCAAATAAGTATAATAGAATATATGAAACCGCAAATGGATTTTTGTCGCCATACGATAATCCACGTAGACAGATTATTCAAACAGGATAATAAAGAATGGAATAACAGAAGAATTCACCAGGCGTGCATAATCCGCACAGACAGGTTATTCCAACAGAATAATAAAGAATGGAACCAGGTCATTCGTAATCCACACAGACAGGATGTTCCAACAGAATAATAAAGAATGAAACCAGGTCATGCGTAATCCGCACAGACAGGTTGTTCCAACAGAATAATAAAGAATGGAATAACAACCCTTATGAGTATTGAAAGAAAATAACTATCTTCATGAATACGAAAGAATAATACCCCTTACCTTAGAAGAAATCTGGATACTGGAATAGTGAGGTAGCAGACTTCTTCTTCTTCTTCTCTCTATAATTTCTCTCTATAATAATTGCTCTATAGCTTTAGTGAATTGGTGAGAAATGAAGGAAGAATGAGCTTATTTATAGGAAAATATAGTTTCGATAATTGCACGCGTTTTGGGGCTCAAAATATTACAGTATAATACCTTCCTCTTTTTCATCATTTTTAATTTAGTCCTGCAAGTATTATCAAACTTGCACCACCTCCCCTAATAGTAAATCATGTGAATCAATAGTAAAATCATGTGACTCAATAGTATAATCATGTGAAAAAACTAATTACAGTATAGTACCTCCATCTATACCTCCATTTTTAACTTAGTCATGCAAGTATTATCAATCTTACACCACCACCCCTAATAGTACAAGAATGTGAATTAATAGTACACACATGTGAACAAATAGTTATAAGCATGTGAAATAATAGCAATTAATTGCTCATTTATCCGATTAATTACCCGATTGGTCAATATAACCTCTAGACATCAATTATTATCGAAATAAATGTCGATTTTCACTAACACTAATAATCCAAACACAATGGAACTATCAATTTCATCTTTAATCAACATGAACTTATTCATTATTAATATTATAATTCACAATATTTAACAACCAGGTCGTTCCCAGGAAAGAGGGGCTTTCCGACAAGGATTTCTCCCTATTGGCGCGCAATTAGGTTGTAAGACCCCGAATTTTATGAAGTAAAAGTATTCAATTTTTTATAAGTACTATTCATGAAGCATGATAAATTTTTTCGTAAGAAGGCACTACTCAATAATTGTTACAGTAATTACTGTTCAATATTTTATTTTATTGATTCAATAATTGTTGTGTTGATATTTTATATTATTGTTGCTTAATAATTGTCACTGTACAGTATTTCCCATTATCAGATCAATAATTCATATTATTTGAATAATATTATTATATAGCATTATTGGCAATGTCTAGAAAGTTCTATCAAGGAGAGGTTTGGTCACCTAATTGCGCGCTAGTAAAGAGAAATTCTTATTGGAATGCCCCCTCTTTCATGGGAACTGTCTGGTCGTCATTATTGTGATTCTGTAATATTATTTGTGAATAATTAATTATTGAGTTAAATGATAAGGAAAATATTCATTTTATGTGGATATAGATGGAGAAAATTTTTAAAGTGACAATTGTTGAAAATTGATATTTTATCTTTTCTGATAAAATAATATTTTATTATATTATTATAATATAATAATGATGATATTTTAATGAATGTGGGATATATGAGTATATGAGGAGGAAGAGTATTTTTGTTGCATTAAATGATTAACACATGTTTTGTGTGTCGGTGGACCCCATTTTCGATTTGAAATTTGATTATAGCTTGTAAAATCGTCCGTTTATGGATTTCGGTCAATTTCTGTTTGGAATTTGGAAAAAATTTCTTCTGCAAATTTGTAGAGAATTGAATTTCCTATAAAGAGTTGCGAGATTCGAATTTTCTGATAAAAGGCTATTTATTATGAATTATTGAAGTTCCGAAGTTCCGAAATAATTGATTTTTGAAAGTTTTAATTATTTTTAATAACAAAAACGTTTTTTTTTGAATTAGTTGACTATTGGTGGTGATGTTGGATCGATTTAAAGCGTAGGAATTTAATATATATTATATTAATATTATATTAAATTTTCTGCTTTGGTGTTCTAAGCAATTTCCTATAAATAGGGTGCTTAGGTTAGAATTGAAAATCACACCAGAAACTGAAGTTTTCTCTCTCTTTCTCTCTTTATAATATCGAGCGTATTTTTATGAGTATTTTAGTACTTCGAGTATTGCTATACGGTGCAAGTTCTTTTAGCACTATATCTAGTATTTCATCGTAAGTATCTTATTCTTTACGAGGTAAGGAGATTATTTTTTTCATAAATGATATTATTTTTTCAATATCATTATGCTGAAATATTGGTTTGAACTTTTTATCAAATTTAGAACTTTTTCATGTCGGGGTTACTATTCATGAGTTACTATTCACGAGTTACTATTCATGAATTACTATTCACGAGTTACTATTCATGATTTACTATTCACGAGTTATTATTCACGACGAGTTACTATTCATGAGTTACTATTCACGAGTTACTATTCATGAGTTACAATTCATGAGTTTCTATTCACGGGTACTATTCACTACAAAATTGGTTTCTTTTTCTAACCAAATTATAGTTGATTTATGAATATTACTCTGGAGATTAAAACTATGTATTGATTATATTGATTTTATTATCATATATAACATTTTTATAACCCTGATGTTGAAATTCTCTTTCACTGGAGTGTAAAGATGGGTAGATTATTGGTATGATCATGACTAGGGTTCTCTTTGGCCAGTAGTGAAAAGTTGAATTGTGACTGGTATGATAATGACCATTGAATTTATAATTGAATATCTTTAGCTTAAGTGCAAAGGTGAATTGATCAACATGGTTATAATTATTGTTTATATAAATTCTGAAATGATTATATATTTCTTTGAGATATTAATATATTTGGCCTGTAGTGCAAATATGAACTGTTGAGGAATATATTTGGCTTGTAGGGCAAAAATTAATTGTTGATGAATATCTTTGGCCCGTAGTGCAAAGATGACATGTTGTTGAATATCTTTGGCTAGTAGTGAAAAGATGAACTGTTGATGAATATCTTTGGCCCGTAGTGCAATGATGAATTTATTAGTATGATTATGAACAGGAACTGTGATTTGGTATAACCATGATCTTTGATGTTTCAGGTAAAGACAGGTGATGAAAATTATCTTCCTCCTGGATGAGAAGATGAATTTAGAACCACAATTATGATTATGAATTATTCATATGATTGTGAACCAGAACTGTTGATTGATGTTACAGGGATAAAATATTGTTGGTGGAATTTTAACATGGAGAATATAATAGATCTTATGGTCTATTTGACTCTTCTAATGGATTGCTCGTTCCGCTGCAACTATGGTTGAATAGTTTTATCATCTACCATATGTTCTAAATCTCTGATTTATTACTGTTAAAGGTTATTGATAATTTATTTATCTTTAGTCATAATATTCTTTACTGAGCTAGTTGTGCTCACCCTTTTGCTTCACAATTCCTTTCAGGTAATAAAAGTGTAGCTGGGACAAGCGGAGAATAATAAGGGAATAGAACGGTGGTCTATAGATGTTGAGGCTGAGGTGAATTTGACTTGGAAGGGTGTTTTGCCACTATCATACAAGATGTCTAATGACATACCACCTCGTGTCATCATAAGACAGGGTTGTGCTCATCCACTTGCTGAGTATATTTACAAGCACTACCTATATAATCTTGGTGTTTGTTTGGAGTATAATTCCCAATTAGAGACAGTAGAGATAATGATATGTCAAGAGAAGACTCACCATTGGGAAGAATATGATAGTAATCTTCTCATTTTTCTTTGGGGTCTATTAGATCAACAAGGATAATTTCGTGGCCATATGATATCTATCATAAACCTAGGACGCGTGGCCTCCCATGTACGAAGGTTTCTTGAGCACTTCCCAAAGATTCTAATTTCTAAAAACAATTTTCGACTGTACCTTTATGTAAGGTGTCATGGTGACGTCTTTATCCAAGTTGGTGTCCGAGTCACAGTTGGTATATTTTAGTATCAAAACTCACAACATATGTGTTGTTGTGTATTTTGCACGACAATTGTTGTAATAAAGTTGTAGTTGTTTTATTGTACCATGTATTTGGCGACTCGAGAATGAAATTTGGATGGAATGGACCTATTTGGGGTCGCCACGGTTCAATATCGAGCTATAAGTAAAGAGCCCCTGAGCCTCTTCTTTGGTGACTTCTGTTGATGGGTGATGCAATCAAGCCGGACTCTCCAGACTCTCGACGTGGCTGGATTCTGCGGTGGCAAACTAATAGGTACCATTGTGAGGTGTTTGTCCATGGTTGGGACATGAGTCACAATTGGTATCGAGCTTAGGGATATGATCTGGCATGAGAGTCGAGGATTAGAACTAGGAGGGAGAGATTAGTAAATCCTTCACTAAGTGTGTCCTACCTAATCTTATTTGTTGGTCGGTCATAATATCGGGATATTATGTGATATGTTAATTTGTTAAATTAACCTTTGTTTTTGAAGTCGTATTCTAGAATGATATACGAAATACGGAGATGAGCAATGGAGAAATCATGATGACAGGAAAGATGAAATCGAAATGAAAGCAAGGTATTCTCAACTCTTTGAAATACCGAGTCACGTAAATTTCGGGGGACGAAATTTCATAAGAGAGAGAGATTGTAAGACTTGAATTTTATGAAATAAAAGTATTCAATTTTTATAAGTACTATTCATGAAGCATGATAAATTTTTTCGTAAGAAGCACTACTATTCGATAATTATATAAATAATTATCTGCTCAATATTTTATTTTATTGATTCAATAATTGCTGTGTTGATATTTTATTTTATTGTTGCTTAATAATTGTCACTGCACAGTATTTCCCATTATCATATCAATAATTCATATTATTTGAATAATATTATTTGATAGCATTATTGGCAATGTCTAGAAAGTTCTGTCAAGGAGAGGTTTGGTCACCTAATTTTGCGCCAGTAAAGAGAAATTCTTATTGGAATGCCCCCTCTTTCCTGGGAACTGTCTGGTCGTCTTTATTGTGATTCTGTAATATTATTTGTGAATAATTAATTATTGATTTAAATGATAAGGAAAATATTCATTTTATGTGGATATAGATGGAGAAAATTTTTAAAGTGACAATTGTTGAAAATTGATATTTTATTATATTATTATAATATAATAATGATGATATTTTAATGAATGTGGGATATATGAGTATATGAGGAGGAAGAGTATTTTTGTTGCATTAAATGATTAACACATGTTTTGTGTGTCGGTGGACCCCATTTCTTGACTGAAATTTGATTATAGCTTGTAAAATCGTCTGCTTATGGATTTTTGGTCAATTTCATTTGGAATTTGGAAAAACTTTCTTACGCAAAGTTGTAGAGAATTGAATTTCTTATAAAGAGTTGCGAGATTCAATTTTACGATAAAAGGCTATTTATTATGAATTATTGAAGTTCAAGTTCAAATAATTGATTTTTGAAAGTTTTAATTATTTTAATAACAAAAACGTTTTTTTTTGAATTAGTTGACTATTGGTGGCTGATGTTGGATCTGATTTAGTGTGCGTAGGAATTTAATATATATTATATTAATATTATATTAAATTTTCTGCTTTGGTGTTCTAAGCAATTTCCTATAAATAGGGTGCTTAGGTTAGAATTGAAAATCACACCAGAAACTGAAGTTTTCTCTCTCTTTCTCTCTTTATAATATCGAGCGTATTTTTGTGAGTATTTTAGTACTTCGAGTATTGCTATACGGTGCAAGTTCTTTTAGCACTATATCTAGTATTTCAAATGAAATCTTATTCTTTACGAGGTAAGGGAGATTATTTTCTTCATAAATGATATTATTTTTCAATATCATTATGCTGAAATATTGGTTTGAACTTTTTATCAAATTTAGAACTTTTTCATGTCGGGGTTACTATTCATGAGTTACTATTCACGAGTTACTATTCACGATTTACTATTCACGAGTTACTATTCACGACGAGTTACTATTCATGAGTTACTATTCATGAGTTACAATTCATGAGTTTCTATTCACGGGTACTATTCACTACAAAATTGGTTTCTTTTTCTAACCAAATTATAGTTGATTTATGAATATTATTCTGGAGATTAAAACTATGTATTGATTATATTGATTTTATTATCATATATAACATTTTATAACCACGATGTTGAAATTCTCTTTCCTTTGGAGTGTAAAGATGGGTAGATTATTGGTATGATCATGACTAGGGTTCTCTTTGCCGAGAGTGAAAAGTTGAATTGTGGTGGTATGATAATGACCATTGAATTTATAATTGAATATCTTTTAGCTTAAGTGCAAAGGTGAATTGATCAACATGGTTATAATTATTGTTTATATAAATTCGAAATGATTATATATTTCTTTGAGATATTAATATATTTGGCTCAGTAGTCTGAAATATGAATCGTTAATATATTTGGCATGTAGTGCAAAAATTAATTGTTAATGAATATCTTTGGCCCGTAGTGCAAAGATGACATGTTGTTGAATATCTTTGGCCAGTAGTGCAAAGATGAACTGTTGATGAATATCTTTGGCCCGTGAGTGCAATGATGGATTTATTAGTATGATTATGAAGCAGAGGCTGTGATTTGGTATAACCATGATCTTTGATGTTTTGAGGTAAAGGCGGTGATGAAAATTATCTTCCTCCGGATGAGAAGATGAATTTAGAACCACAATTATGACTATGAATTATTCATATGATTGTGAACCAGAACTGTTGATTGATGTTACAGGGATAAAACATTGTTGGTGGACTTTTAACATGGAGAATATAATAGATCTTATGGTCTATTTGACTCTTCTAATGGATCGCTTCGTTCACTACGCAACTATGGTTGAAAAGTTTTATCATCTACCATATGTTCTAAATCTACGATTTATTATCGTTGAAGGCTATTGATAATTTATTTATCTTTAGTCATAATATTCTTTATCGAAGCTAGTTCAGGTTTCACCCTTTTGCTTCACAATTCCTTTTCGGGTAATAAAAGTGTATTTGGGACAAGTTTGAGAATAATTGGGGAATAGAATCGGTGGTCTATAGATGTTGAGGGTGAGGTAAATTTAACTTGGAAGGTGTTTTGCCACTATCATACAAGATGTCTAATGACATACCACCTCGTGTCATCATAAGATGTAGAGGTTGTGCTCATCCACTTGCCGAGTATATTTACAAGCACTACCTATATAATCTTGGTGTTTGTTTGGAGTATAATTCCCAATTAGAGACGGTGGAGATAATGATATGTCAAGAGAATACTCACCATCGGGAAGAATATGATAGTAATCTTCTCATTTTTCTTTGGGGTCTATCGGGTCAACCAAGGATAATTCTCGTGGCCATATGATATCTATCATAACCTGCACGCATGGCCTCCCGTATACGAAGGTTTCTTGAGCACTTCCCAAAGATTCTAATTTCTAAAAACAATTTTCGACAAAGATACCTTTATGTAAGGTGTCATGGTGACGTCTTATCCAAGTTGGTGTCCAGAGTCACAGTTGGTATATTTTAGTATCAAAACTCACAACATACGTGTTGTTGTATTTTGCACTACACAATTGTTGTAATAAAGTTGTAGTTGTTTTTCGCACCTGTATTTGGCGCACTCGAGAATGAAATTTGGATGGAATGGACCTATTTTGGGGTCGCCACGGTTGGTATCGAGCTATAAGTAAAGAGCCCCGAGCCTCTCTCTGGTGACTTCCTGTTGATGGGTGATGCACCGAAGCCAGACTCTCCGTAGAGAGACGCTGCTCATGATGGCAAACTGATAGGTACCACTGTGAGGTGCTGTCCATGGTTGGGACATGAGTCAAAATTGGTATCAGAGCTTAGGGATATGATCTCTGGCGGAGATCAGGATTAGAACTAGGAGGGGAGAGATGAGTAAATCCTTCACTAGTGTGTCCTACTTAAGCTTATTTGTTGGTCAGTCATAATATCGGGATATTATGTGATATGTTAATTTGTTAAATTAACCTTTGTTTTTGAAGTCGTATTCTAGAATGATATCCGAAATACGAGGAGATGAGCAATGGAGAAATCATGATGACAGAAAGATGAAATGAAATGAAAGCAAAGTATTTTCAACTCTTTAAAATATGTGTAACGTAAATTTCGGGGACGAAATTTTCAAGGAGAGGAGATTGTAAGACCTCGAATTTTATGAAATAAAAGTATTCAATTTTTTATAAGTACTATTCATGAAGCATGATAAATTTTTTTCGTAAAGAAGGCACTACTACTAATAATTATTACGATTAAATTTCGCTCAATATTTTATTTTATTGATTCAATAATCATTGTGTTGATATTTTATTTTATTGTTGCTTAATAATTGTCCACGCACAAAGATATTTCCCATTATTAGATCAATAATTCATATTATTTGAATAATATTATTAGATAGCATTATTGGCAATGTCTAGAAAGTTCATCGAGGAGAGGTTTGGTCACTAATCAATTGCCAAGAAAAGAGAAATTCTTATTGGAATGCCCCTCTTTCACGGGGAACCGTCTACGTCGTCATTATCGTGATTCGTAATATTATTTGTGAATAATTAATTATTGATTTAAATGATAAGGAAAATATTCATTTTATGTGGATATAGATGGAGAAAATTTTTAAAGTGACAATTGTTGAAAATTGATATTTTATCTTTTCTGATAAAATAATATTTTATTATATTATTATAATATAATAATGATGATATTTTAATGAATGTGGGATATATGAGTATATGAGGAGGAAGAGTATTTTTGTTGCATTAAATGATTAACACATGTTTTGTGTGTCGGTGGACCCCATTTCTTGACTGAAATTTGATTATAGCTTGTAAAATCGTCCGCTTATGGATTTTACCAATTTCGTTTGGAATTTGGAAAAAATTTCTTCTGCAAAGTTGTAGAGAATTGAATTGCCTATAAAATGTTGTGAGATTCAAATTTTCTGATAAAAGGCTATTTATTATGAATTATTGAAGTTCCGAAGTTCCGAAATAATTGATTTTTGAAAGTTTTAATTATTTTTAATAACAAAAATGTTTTTTTTTGATTTAGTTGACTATTGGCGGCTGATGTTGGACCTGATTTAGTGTGCGTAGGAATTTAATATATATTATATTAATATTATATTAAATTTTACGCTTTCGTGTTCTAAGCAATTTCCTATAAATAGGTGCTTAGGTTAGAATTGAAAATCACACCAGAAACTGAAGTTTTCTATCTCTTTCTCTCTTTATAATATCGAGTGTATTTTTGTGAGTATTTTAGTACTTCGAGTATTGCTATACAGTGCAAGTTCTTTTAGCACTATATCTAGTATTTCATTCAGAAGTACTATTCTTTCTGAGGTAAGGGAGATTATTTTCTTCATAAATGATATTATTTTTTCAATATCATTATGCTGAAATATTGGTTTGAACTTTTTATCAAATTTGGAACTTTTTCATGTCGGGGTTACTATTCATGAGTTACTATTCACGAGTTACTATTCATGAATTACTATTCACGAGTTACTATTCACGATTTACTATTTACAAGTTATTATTCACGACGCGTTACTATTCATGAGTTACTATTCACGAGTTACTATTCATGAATTACTATTCACGGGTACTATTCACTACAAAATTGGTTTCTTTTTCTAACCAAATTATAGTTGATTTATGAATATTACTCTGGAGATTAAAACTATGTATTGATTATATTGATTTTATTATCATATATAACATTTTATAATCCTCGATGTTGAAATTCTCTTTCACCGAGTGTAAAGATGGGTAGATTATTGGTATGATCATGACTAGGGTTCTCTTTGGCCAAGAGTGAAAAGTTGAATTGTGGATCTGGTATGATCATGACCATTGAATTTATAATTGAATATCTTTAGCTTAAGTGCAAAGGTGAATTGATCAACATGGTTATAATTATTGTTTATATAAATTCGAAATGATTATATATTTCTTTGAGATATTAATATATTTGGCACGTAGTAGAAAGTAAAATATGAACTGTTGAGGAATATATTTGGCTTGTAGGGCAAAAATTAATTGTTGATGAATATCTTTGGCCCGTAGTGCAAAAAGATGACATGTTGTTGAATATCTTTGGCGATGAGTGAAAAGATGAACTGTTGATGAATATCTTTGGCCGTGTAAAGTAAATGATGAATTTATTAGTATGATTATGAACGTGAGGCGTGATTTGGTATAACCATGATCTTTGATGTTTCGGTGTAAAGACGGTGATGAAAATTATCTTCCTCCCGGATGAGAAGATGAATTTAGAACCACAATTATGATTATGAATTATTCATATGATTGTGAACCCGTAACTGTTGATTGATGTTAAGGAGGATAAAACATTGTTGGTGGACTTTTAACATGGAGAATATAATAGATCTTATGGTCTATTTGACTCTTCTAATGGATCGCTTTCGTTCACCGCAACTATGGTTGAATAGTTTTATCATCTACCATATGTTCTAAATCTCGATTTATTCATCGTTGAAGGCTATTGATAATTTATTTATCTTTAGTCATAATATTCTTTATCGAAAGCTAGTTCAGGTTTCACCCTTTTGCTTCACAATTCCTTTCGTGTAATAAAAGTGTAGCTGTACAAGCTGGGAATAACGGGGAATAGAATCGGTGGTCTATAGATGTTGAGGTGAGTTGAATTTAACTTGGAAGGGTGTTTTGCCACTATCATACAAGATGTCTAATGACATACCACCTCGTGTCATCATAAGATAGGGTTGTGCTCATCCACTTACTGAGTATATTTACAAGAACTACCTATATTATCTTGGTGTTTGTTTGGAGTATAATTCCCAATTAGAGACAGTGGAGATAATGATATGTCAAGAGAAGACTCACCATTGGGAAGAATATGATAGTAATCTTCGCTTTTTGTTTGGGGTCTATTAGGTCAACCAAGGATAATTTCGTGGCCATATGATATCTATCATAACCCTAGGCACGCATGGCCTCCCATGTACGAAGGTTTCCTTGAGCACTTCCCAAAGATTCTAATTTCTAAAAACAGTTTTTGACTGTACCTTTATGTAAGGTGTCATGGTGACGTGCCATCCAAGTTGGTGTCCAGAGTCACAGTTGGTATATTTTAGTATCAAAACTCACAACATATGTGTTGTTGTATTTTGCACGACAATTGTTGTAATAAAGTTGTAGTTTTTTTCTGTACAATGTATTTGGCAACTCAGAATGGGTTGGATGGAATGGACCTATTTTGGGGTCGTCACAGTTGGTATCAGAGCTATAAGTAAAGAGCCCCGAGCCTCTTGCTGGTGACTTCCTGTTGATGGGTGATGCACCGGACTCTCCGTAGGGACGCCTGATTCATGGTGGCAAACCGACAGTACCACGCGTGAGGTTGTCCATGGTTGGGACACGAGTCATAATTGGTATCAGAGCTTAGGGATATGATATCTGACGGAGATCAGGATTAGAACTAGGAGGGGAGAGATTAGTAAATCCTTCGCTAGTGTGTCCTACCTAAGCTTATTTGTTGGTCAGTCATAATATCGGGATATTATGTGATATGTTAATTTGTTAAATTAACCTTTGTTTTTGAAGCTGTATTCTAGAATGATATCTGAAATACAGGAGATGAGCAATGGAGAAATCATGATGACAGGAAAGATGAAATCTGAAATGAAAGCAAAGTATTTTCAACTCTTTAAAATACCAGGTACGTAAATTTCGGGGACGAAATTTCATAAGGAGAGGAGATTGTAAGACCTCGAATTTTATGAAATAAAAGTATTCAATTTTTTATAAGTACTATTCATGAAGCATGATAAATTTTTTCGTAAGAAGGAACTACTCAATAATTGTTACAGTAATTACTGTTCAATATTTTATTTTATTGATTCAATAATTGCTGTGTTGATATTTTATATTATTGTTGCTTAATAATTGTCATCATGCATGATATTTCCCATTATCGGATCAATAATTCATATTATTTGAATAATATTATTAGATAGCATTATTGGCAATGTCTAGAAAGTTCTGTCAATGAGAGGTTTGGTCACCTAATTGCACGCCAGTAAAGAAAAATTCTTATTGGAATGCCCCCTCTTTCCTGGGAACTGTCTGGTCGTCATTATTGTGATTCTGTAATATTATTTGTGAATAATTAATTATTGATTTAAATGATAAGGAAAATATTCATTTTATGTGGATATAGATGGAGAAAATTTTTAAAGTGACAATTGTTGAAAATTGATATTTTATCTTTTCTGATAAAATAATATTTTATTATATTATTATAATATAATAATGATGATATTTTATATGAATGTGGGATATATGAGTATATGAGGAGGAAGAGTATTTTTGTTGCATTAAATGATTAACACATGTTTTTGTGTGTTGTCGGTGGACCCCATTTCTTGATTGAAATTTGATTATACTTGTAAAATCGTCTGTTTATGGATTTTTGGTCAATTTCATTTGGAATTTGGAAAACTTTCTTCTGCAAAGTTGTAGAGAATTGAATTTCCTATAAAAAGTTGCGAGATTCGAATTTTCTGATAAAAGGCTATTTATTATGAATTATTGAAGTTCCGAAGTTCCGAAATAATTGATTTTTGAAAGTTTTAATTATTTTTAATAACAAAAACGTTTTTTTTTGATTTAGTTGACTATTGGTGGCTGATGTTGGATTTGATTTAGTGTGCGTAGGAATTTAATATATATTATATTAATATTATATTAAATTTTCTGCTTTGGTGTTCTAAGCAATTTCCTATAAATAGGGTGCTTAGGTTAGAATTGAAAATCACACCAGAAACTGAAGTTTTCTCTCTCTTTCTCTCTTTATAATATCGAGCGTATTTTTGTGAGTATTTTAGTACTTCGAGTATTGCTATACGGTGCAAGTTCTTTTAGCACTATATCTAGTATTTCAAATGTAATACTATTCTTTTTCGAGGTAAGGAGATTATTTTCTTCATAAATGATATTATTTTTCAATATCATTATCTTTGAAATATTGTTTTGAACTTTTTATCAAATTTGGAACTTTTTCATGTCGGGGTTACTATTCATGAGTTACTATTCACGAGTTACTATTCATGAATTACTATTCACGAGTTACTATTCACGATTTATCTTTAGTCATAATATTCTTTATCGAAGCTAGTTGTGCTTCACCCTTTTGCTTCACAATTCCTTTCGGGTAATAAAAGTGTAAATTTGGGACAAGTGGGAATAACAGGGAATAGAAGCGGTGGTCTATAGATGTTGAGGGTGAGTTGAATTTAACTTGGAAGGGTGTTTTGCCACTATCATACAAGATGTCTAATGACATACCACCGTGTCATCATCATATGATAGGGTTGTGCTCATCCACTTGTCGAGTATATTTACAAGCGTTAATCGCCTATATAATCTTGGTGTTTGTTTGGAGTATAATTTCCAATTAGAGAGCAGTGGAGATAATGATATGTCAAGAGAAGACTCACCATTGGGAAGAATATGATAGTAATCTTCTCGCTTTTTGTTTGGGGTCTATTAGATCAACCAAGGATAATTTCGTGGCCATATGATATCTATCATAACCTGAGCGCACGGCCTCCCATGTATACGAAGGTTTTCTTGAGCACTTCCCAAAGATTCTAATTTCTAAAACAATTTTGATCTGCACCTTTATGTAAGGTGTCATGGTGACGTCTTTATCCAAGTTGGTGTCCGAGTCACAGTTGGTATATTTTAGTATCAAAATTCACAACATATGTGTTGTTGTATTTTGCACGACAATTGTTGTAATAAAGTTGTAGTTGTTTTCTGTACCATGTATTTGGTGACTCAGAATGGGTTGGATGGAATGGACCTATTTTGGGGTTGTGACATAGGTGACCAAACCTTTCATTGACAGAACTTCTAGTCATTGTCAATATTACAAATAATAATATAAATAACTTTGCCGTCTTAATTATTGATTTAATAATATAACATATTATACAGATGATACTGTGACAATAATTTAATCAATAATACGAGAGATATGATGCAAAGAATTCATGTGAGCAAAAATTGAGTATAACTCGAGTAACTTCTTACGTAAAGCATCAATAATCAATATCGTGCTACTATGCAACCACGCCAGACATCTCGCATTTTTACTAATGGGTAGTTCAACAGTTTTAACGGTAACACTTTCGCCGTTAGTTTTATAAAAAGATAATTATGTCATTTTCTTACTACGACAATACTTCCGTTATGAGGTCCGCCAATGATTGTGTCGTCGTATGAATATTCCGAATATTCCCCGACCAATCGAATATTATTTAACCACTTGCTTACTTTATAAAATTTATAAATATTACCCACAACTATAACATTATATCAAATCCACACCATAATATTCAAAAAATATTTCGAAAAATTTAAATCTTTATTCATAAAATTTGGGTTCTCACAGCATATATCTTTGAAAAGTTAAAGTAACAACAACACATACTTATTAAAATTGAATAAATTACAACAACACTATACTTTACCCATTAACTTGCATTTACATGCATAAGGTTCAAATAGCTGTTCGTCCCTTATAAATGGTTACTGACAATTATTTTCTCGATTATATGAGGTTTTTCTCCGCATTTTAAATTACATGGTTGTTGAAACTTACCCTGGAGTTTGGCAGCTTGATTAGTTTATCTTCGACTTGTTGTTCATTCATGATACTACCTTTCAGCTATGAATATATATATAGAAGTGTTAAATGGAATTTAAAATTTTTCCAAAATTAAGTGTAGAACAACTGTAGAATCAACTAGGAGCGAAATGATGAAGGAGTTGCAGCAAACTGGGCGGTGCACAGGCGGTGAACTGGACGGCGAACTAGGCGGTGATTTGGACGAAAATGATGAGCTAGGATGTGTCTGAATTAGGAACCAGATTCAATTGGACAAATCAATTGAGCTAGCTGAGAATCAATTGAGATATGCTAGCTTAGAATCAATTGGGGCGTAATGGCCAAATTGTGAGGGAACGAGAAAATTAAGAGAGGGAATAAAAAATATAATCATTGTCGTCGAATCAGAGTTTAAAATATAAGACTCATTCTCGACAGCTCTACCGTCGATAATGATCCTGTCGCGATAGAGTCACTACCGACGGCATTCCTGTCGATGTCAAAATTATTCCCGTCGCCAATGAGTTTTCCCTCCACCGGGAAAGTCTGGCGCCAAATAATAAGGTCATTACCGATGGCATACATTAGCGACGGCTAGACTATCGACATTGACCTTATTCTCGACAGGGATTTTGCTGTCGAAAATGATCCCGTTGCCAATGGTCCTTATTTTTGTAATGTTTGACCGTTGTTTGTGACACGTGTCAACACGTGATTATGTCATATGTCGCTCTGTTAGTTCCCACATCATCATCTACATGTCGCTGACCTGGCTTAGTCAACTAAGGACATTGAGCCACTCAGGGGTCGCCAAATCAATTTCTACTTTCAGTTAGGGTTTTCAAATATAAAATTTTAGTTTGATACCTTTTTTTTTAAAATGACCATAACTAACTCATTTCAAGTCCAAAAAATGCAAACAATATATCCACATATTCTTATCGAATAACTCTACTCAACCATGTGATTAAAAATTTGATACGAAGTCTGAGGAAAAACATTTTGAATTTTAAAAAAAACTTCACAACCAACTAGAGTTTGAAATTTTTCACAAAATACAAAAAAAAAATTAGCACAAAAGTTTCCAGGTTATATAACCATCATATAAACTAGAACATACTGATATTTCATGCTCAAATAATATCTCTAACTTATTCTACCATTAACATGCTATTTAAGCTTTCTTTTTTGTTGCAAAAAACATAAAACACATGCACGACATCATGAATAACATGTATAACACGAATTTTAGCACTAGTAGCTCTGACACTAAGGTTGTAAACGAGTCGAATCGATCTAGATTCTAGACTGCTCAGATTTGATTCGATACAAAAATGTCTTGCTCGTATTCGATTCGAATTCGAAATAGAATTTAATCAATGTACTCGTATTCGACTCGATGCAAAAAATGATACTCGAAGATCAATTCGACTCGACTCGAAATTATATTCGAACTACTTGTTTTGAATCGAACTCGAGTAAAAACGAGCTTGTATCATATTATTGATTCCAAATTTACAGTTTACAATATACAATTTTAAAAGGTTAGGCATATGAATTACAAAATACACATTAGCCAATCTTGACCCCATTTACAGTTTACAATATACAATCTTTCATATTGGGTGTACAGGTTTTCAAACTCTTGACCCCAACAATCAGCAAATCATGGAGCCTCACTTGGACAGAACAAGGACCATTTTCCATTGCTTTGGACCCTTTCCATAAAGAGATCAGGAACCCAAAGAGCATAAAATAAGTCCTGGGCATAGTGCTCTTCCTGAAAGAATGACATTGCCAAAATTATGACATATCATTAAGCAGTAAGAGAGACTGGCTATTTTGAAAGATACGGGCTACTTTTTTCTTCAATTGTGTTAGAATATACAAAATTCATATGATGCCAACACTCAGATAAAAAATATAATAATATTAAACCAATGACAATAAACTCAGTAAACTACCAACTTACCTTCCCATGGTTTTTTCTTAAATCCAAAAATTCATAGATGTCAGCATGCCATGGCTCTAGATACACAGCAAAAGCACCTACATTCCCCATTAAAAAACTATAAAATAGGATACAACAATCAAACAAATATATCAGAAACAGAACAAGACATAATTTATACCTTTCCTCTTGCCACCCCCTTGATCAACATAACGGGCAGTATCATTGAAGACACGAAGCATTCGTACAATGCCATTGGATGTTCCATTTGTTCCACGAATATAACTGCCAGTAGCACAGATGTTATGAACAGAGACATCAATTCCTCCAGCAGATTTGTTGATAACAGCACACTCCTTCAAAGTATCATATATGCGTTCAATACTATCATCTTTCATGCAAATCAGGAAGCAGCTACTCAATATAGGAAACATAGGAATAAATATGTTTACACCTTCCACTTAAGAAAATAGTATGGACATTAACCCAAAAAAGAAAAGGTAAATCTTAAAAATTCAAATTCCTATTTTTAAGGGTGATATACCAAAAGAAGGAAGATCTTTAGCAAGTGCCTACATTTAAACCACACATGTTAAGACACATGTAACAGTACATGTATTTTGAAAGATTATAAAGTGTAAAGGTATGCATTTAGCCTAATCTAACTTGGGAGACACAGAGAATGATTTCTACAAAACTGCACTTTCTGTTATTTAAGCGTGAAAAAGAACAAACACGTATCATTTCTTCAAGACTAATAGCACCGTTCTTATCTGCATCAATTGCATGGAACTGATCCCTGAGATCAGCTAGCTCCCCTTCATCAAGAGTACTAGCCAAAGCCTGCAATATAATAAACTCCTATTTTAATATCATTTTAAGTAATTATATTAATTGGAAATCTGCCATATATAAAGAAAAGAGGGGAAAAAGTTCTCACCCGTGGAGAAAACTGCTTTAAGAGACTGTACTGCACAAATTGCCGCATATTGAATAGAACAGAAATGTCCAGTGGAAGTGAGAATCAATGAACACCAAAACTATTTGAGAAAAAATAAATAATTTAAAATGTCAAACAAGGTGGTCCAAGTGGAAGTTGCAGCTCTGCAACTCCGAGTGCACTATAAAACTGCTCAATCGCTGAAAGTTCACACCTGATGAAGAAAAGGTTCAAATGTATCACGAGCCTTTGTAACAGAAATGACATAAGCAGTCGTACATATTCAGTTAGAGAAAATGATACGAAGAAACAGATCAATCAGAATATGAAGTACATAGTACCAGAAACTAGCCTTCAGGCCTTCAACCTTCAAGGCATCAAATTCAAATTTGATTTATACTTCAATTCTTGAAATATAACAAGAAACAGTAGTCAATATCAAAACTTTAAAAATATAGGAGAATAAACATTTGGATTCTTAGTTCCTTACCTCAGGTCTTCAATATTAAGTAATCATCTAATAATTAATAAAAGAAATAATAAGTTAAGCAATTTATAATCTAATAACAAAATTCAAACACAACCAATTCAAACAAAACCCAAATAACAGTACCAATTTTGCAGTTCAACACAACCAGTTCTGCAGTCCAACACAACCAATTTTGTAGTTTAACAAAACCCAAATAACAGTACCAACAACAATTCAAGTTTAACAAAAGATTACAACCCATAAAATAAGTTTAAATCCTTACTTCAAATCAATTTCATTAAGGAAAAAAATAAAAAAAAATAGCAGCACTACAGAAACAAGCAATCCAGTAGCAACACAACTTCAATTCACTTCAAAATAATGTCATTAACACCATCTTCATCAACCTGTTAAGTGTAAAGTGTTAAACCAATTTGTTACATACATAAACAATAACAATAAAAAAGTAAACTAAAAGTTGATAAGAAATAAATCATACCATAGCAGCACTCATTTTATTTAGCCTATAATCACACCTTAGCCAATCAGAAGTACATATAAGAGCTTGAACAGTTTCAGGCTTGAGAGAGCTTCTATATTGATCTAGTACCCTTCCACCAGCACTAAAAGTACTCTCAGATGCCACAGTGCTAACATGAATTGATAGTATATCCCTTGCCATTTTTGAAAGAATTCTAAACTTTAAGGTGTTTGCTTTCCACCAAAGTAAAGCATCAAAGGACTCATCATCATTACATATATACCTACCCTCTTCAAGATATGCATACAAATCAGATTTAATAGGAGTAACAGTGTCCATACCTTGAGCCCAAGAATCAAACTCAGCTCTGCTCTTTGTTTTACTTTTCTCAAAGCAACTACCATTAGCATTGGCAGAACTTCCTTCCATACTAGGCACACTAGTAGGTATTAAACAGTGAACACCAACATAGTACTCATAAAGTTCTTTTTTCACAAGCCCAATGTTTCTATCAGCTTCAAACTCAGTTGTAAAAATTTTTGGAAAACAAAAGATGACCAATTGCATCTTATACCTTGGGTCAAGGATAGATGCAATTGCCATTAGAATGTTACACTCTCTGTGACGCCCCCAAAATTAGGTATACGTCACCCATCTTGGGTCGCCACTTACATGGTACATAAATTCAAATACAACTTACTAATATAAGCGCCGGTATACAATACGACATAAGCGTGAGTTTGAATACAAATATTGTCTACTAGATATTATACAAACTCAAAAGGAGTCATCATTACAACTATTATCACACTATTTCACGTAATAGTGAGGACTACTAATGCTATCCTCGGACCATTACTCCGCTCCCCAGGCTCGTCTCGCCTATGTTCTCATTTCGAAGAGAACGGTGAAAGAAAAGGTGAGCTCAACTAGCCCAAGAAGAAATATTATGACTAAGATAATGCGTAATAAATTATCATTAGCCTTCAACAAATGTTAAACCGATAAAATACAATAGACAACCGGTTTAATCTGCAGGTGAATACGCAATCCATTAAAAGAGTCAAGTAGAAAATAAAGTCTACTATCTTTTAGGTTTTAAAAGGTTTTCATAAATTTTTATCACTAAGACTCGGTTTAATGAATAAACCACAATATCTAATCATCCTCGTATCTATAGTCAAGGATTTTCATCAAATTATCAATGGTCACGACTATACTTAGAATCACCCCGGTCATAATCATACCAAAAACTATCCATCATCGCATTATGTGTCTTCGAGGACTTTTATCACATCATTTATAACAAGCCATGATTATCCGAATGATCCCGGTCATAATCATACTAAGTTCATCTACGCACGTAAGCCAAATATAACATATTATAACATGAGGATGATGACAATGACATAATAATTCAATAAAACAAGTTCAAGAATTATTTTATCCAGAATTAGTAACGTCCAAATTGTCAACAAGATCTTTATTTTGTAGAGTAAAATTCAAGAATGATCGGAAGAATATTTCCATGAAAAGATCTTTGGATGAAACACAAATATCAAGAATATTCTACTAATTTCATGGAGTATAGAAGTCAAAGTTTTAACAATTTGGTATAATAAAGAATGGAATAACAAAGGAAATCACCACGCATGCGGTACTTGCGTGACAGCAGTTATTCCAATAGAATAATAATAACGGAACCAGTCGTGAAATTCACAATCGGCTGAGGATGATCCAATGTAATAATAAATCTTTGAATAATAATAAACAATGGAACCAGTCCTGTAAAAACACACGATGAGGATATTCCAAATGTAATAATAAATGCGGAATAATAAACAATGGAACCAGTAGGTGTAAAACACACGCACGTGATATTCCAATGTAATAATAAAGAATGGAATAATGTAAGAAGATCACCAAGTATAGGGGATTAGCGCGATACATGAGTTATTCCAATGTAATAAATAAGAATGGAATAATATAAGGATTTCACCAAGTATAGGTACGCCATGATACAAAGGTTATGTATAGGGTATGCCACTTTTACGGAGTTATTCCAATAGAATAATAATGAATGGAATAATGAAGTTCTCTTCATGAATAAGAAAGAATAACACCCCTTACAGGTACAACAAATAATATCCCTTACCGTAAAAGACAATCGGATATCAAAGTAGTGAAGTACCAGAATATACTCTTCTTTCTCTCTATAGATTTTTTCATGACGCCCCCAAAATAGGTATACATCACCTATTACGAGTTGTCAATACATGGTACGTAAACAACTACAACTTTATTATTACAATAGTAAACTGTGAGTTTGAATACAAATATTATCTTCAGACAATATCTATACTCAAATAAATCCTCATCACATTTATTGATACATTATTTTACAAAATGGTGAGGACTACTAAACAATCCTTTCTAAAACCTTCATTCCATACCCCAGGCTGCACTTCGCTATATTCTCGCCTCCCGAGAAAAATGGAACAAAAAAGGAAAAGGGTGAGCTCAACTAGCTCAAGTAAAGAATATTATGACTAAGATAATATACAACAAATTATCATTAGTCTTCAACAGGAAAAATATAATAGAATACAATAGACAACAAATTTTAAATCAATATTCATAGATGAAATAATAATTCATTAGAAGAGTTAAGTAGAGAATGCAAACTACTATCTTCTATGTATGAATTTTAAAGTTCATCGTCTATCTTTTATCCCCGTAACATCAATCAATATACATCCGGAATCAAATATTCATCTTCGCACTACATGCCAAAGATATTCATCATTGGTCATGTTCATTTAAACACACATTCATCTTTGCACTACGGTGCCAAAGATATTCTTGAGAAATCATTCATCTTTACACTACGGTGCCAAAGATATTCTTAAGAAATCATTCATCTTTTTGCACTACAGCCAAAGATATTCCATAATATCATCATTTAAGACCGAGGATGATGAAAATATTTTTTTAAAGAAACGAATCCGGTGAAACAAAATGACAAGGATTAAGGATTAAGGATTCGTACTTGGTTTTATCCACGTCCAAAAATACCTCAAAAATAATCATAGTGGTGTAAAATTCAAGAATGATCAAAACATGGATACAATCGAGTTAGTATCCGAATAGATGTTTTAGACGAAAAGAAGAAATTTTATTTTTCTATGAATAGTATCAGATATCGTAAATAGTGCCAGTATCGTGAATAGTAACTCCGATACCAAAAGATAGAAATTCCACAAAAACATCTTCACGCTTCATGAATAGTACTCGTGAATAGTAATCGTGAATAGTAACTCATGAATAGTAACTCATGAATAGTAACCCATACATGAAAAGTTCCAAATTTGATAAAACTTCAGATCAACATTTCAAAGATAATGCTATTGAAGAAATAATATCATTACAAAAAAAATAATATCCCTTAGCTCGAAAGAAGATCTCTTCTATTTAGAATCTAGTATATAGTCTTTGAAGGAACTTCAGTAACCGTCTAGCAATACTCAAAGTATACTCAAAATACTCACAAGAATACGCTTTCGATAATATAGAGAGAGAAAACTTGAGTTTACGGTGTGATTTTCAATTCTAACCTAAGCACCTATTTATAGGAAATTGCTTAGAACACAAAGCGTAAAATTTAATAAAATATTAATATATAATTATTAAATTCCTACTCACCCAAAATCTGATTCAAACCATCAGCCACCAAGAGTGACTCACCTTGCCTAACTCAAAAAAATGTTTTCTTATTAAAAATATTTAAAACTTCAAAAATTAATTATTTCGGAGCTTCAGAACTTCAATAATTCACAATAAATAGCCCTTTTGTCAGAAAATTTGAATCTCGCGAGTTTTTATAGGAAATTCAATTCTCTACAACTTTGCAGAAGAAAGTTTTTCCAAATTCCAAATAGAAATTGACCGAAATCCACAAACGGTCAATTTTACAAGCTATAATCAAATTTCAGTTAATAAATGGGGTCCACCGACATGTTTAACATGTTTTAAATATTTATTGCAACAAAATACTCTTCCTCCTCGTATACTCATATATCCCACATTCGTTGTAAAATATCACCATTATTATATTATTAAAATATAATAATATATTTAAACGAATTATTTTATCGAGAAAAAGATAAAATTTCAATTTTCAACAATTGTCACATTAAACTTTTCTCCATCTATATCCACATAAAATCAATATTTTCCTCATCATATGAATCAATAATTAATTATTCATAAATAATATTTGAGAATCACAATATTGACAACAAAAGCAGTTCCAGGAAGAGGGGCTTTCTAATAAGAATTTCTCCTTCTTGGGCGGCGCAATTAGGTGACCAAACCTCTCCTTAGACAGAACTTTCTAGACATTGCCAATAATGTTATCTAATAATATTATTCAAATAATATGAATTATTGCCCGATAATGAAAATACGTGTAATGACAATTATTGAAACAACAAAGAATATAAAATATCAACGCTATGCAATTATTAACTCAATAAAATAAAATCTTGAGCGATGAATTATCGTAACCATTATTGAGTAGTGCCTTTAATAATTGGTGCAATACTGCGTATCTTCTTGTGCAACAACGCGTATTATTATGTTTTAACCACCGGGTATTCCAATAGTGTTAAGCAGTAATAACTACGCCCATTATTTTTAAACAACTTATATTTGTCGTTTTCTTCATCCAATAGCTTTCAGTTATGGGGCCCCACACATGGTTTTACTTGTCAGTCGATGCGAATATTCCCGACCGCATTTAATATTCCACGACCAAACGAATATTCCCAAGACGATAATGAATATTTTATAACCACTGCTTATTTTGAAATATTTGCGTATTTAACCCTTAACTATCCACATTAATCAAATCAACCCTTACTATTTCAAAATAATAAATAAAGGAAATTCCTTTTTATTTAAAAATTTAGGGTCTTACAACCTCCCTCCTTATGAAATTTCGTCCTCGAAATTGACGACGATACTGGTGTTTGAAAAGGTGAGGATACCTCGCTTTCATTTCGTTTCCAATTCCGGTCATTTCCTCTATAGCATGATTCCTCCACAAAACTTTAACTTGTGGTATGACCTTTCTTGGCGTAGGACATGCTCCTTCCTATCCAAGATCTTGACGGTACCTCCTCATACATTAAGTCTTGGCTATCTCGTCAGGGTTCTAACTTCAATAACGTGGTTGGGGTCTTTCACATATTTGAAATGCGGATATGTGAAACACATTATGAACACGAGACATACTTGGAGGTAACTTAAGTCCATAAAGGCTCATTTCCTACTCGGTCAAGAATTTGAAATGGACCGATAAATCGTGGATTGAGCTTTCCTCTCTTTCCAAATCTTGTAACTCCCTTCCATGGAACAACTCGCAACAATACATGATCCCTACATTAAATTCCACCTCCTTTCGATGAAGATCCGCATAACTCTTTTGTCGATCTTGTTGGTTTGTATCGTTGTCGAATCATTTGGATCTTTTCGGTAGTATATACGTACTAACTTCGGGTCCAAACAATGTTGCTTCACCCACCTCATCCCAACATATTGGAGAAACGACATTTTAAATCATATAATGCTTCAAATGGAGCCACACCTATACTTGCACGATAACTTTGTTGTTGTAGGAGAATTCCACCAATGGTAAATACTTATCCCAACTACCCTTGAAGTCAGGACACACGAGTCTTAATAAATCTTCAAGAGTTTGAATAGTCCTCTCTCGATTGTCCGTGGTTTGGGGATGGTATCTTAGAACTAAATCGCAAATCAGGTGCCCATAGCTTTTTGCAAGCTAACCCAAAATCTTGAAGTGAATCTTGGGTCACGATCCAAACTATGGATCTGGGCATGCCATGCAACCTCACAATTTCATTCACGTCATATACTAGCAAAGGCGTTCAAGGAATAAGTCTCCGTATCGACAAGAAATGAAAGCGGACTTGGTTAATCTATCAACAATAACCCAAATAGCATTGATGCCTTGAGAAACCGTAGGAAGAGATCGTAACGAAATCCATGGTAATGTGTTCCCACTTCCATTAGGAATCTCAAGTGGTTGCAACGGACCCTTAGGTACTAGATGCTCCGCCTTTACACGTTAGCAAGTTAAACACATCGAGATAAACTTTGCAATCTCTCTCTTCATATTGTTCCACCAAAATGTATGTCGAAGATCACGATACATTTTAGTACTTCGAGGATGGATTGCAAATGGCGTATTGTGTGCCTCCATCATAATCTTGTACTTCAAATCGAGTCGTTAGGAACACAAAGTCTCAGAGTGGACTCAAGTATTCCTTCTTCATCAATTCTCGCTTAGGAATAGCTCCTTCTTGTACTTTCTTCTTCATACACGCATCGACTCTCGGGCCGGTGGCTTGAGCAACCTTAACTTTTTCTATTAAAGTTGGCTCTGTCGTATACTTGACACATCATCGCTTTTCGTTCTCGCATATGATCTTCTACTCAACGCGTCACTACCACGTTCGCTTTACCGGATGGTATTGAATAGTGTGGTCGTAGTCTTTCAATAGCTCGAGCCAACGTCGGCTGCCGCATGTTGAGTTCTTTTGAGTGAAGAAATATTTAAGGCTTTTATGGTGCGAATATATCTCCACTTTCTCCCCATATAGATAGTGCCTCCATATCTTTTAGCGCGAAAAACGATCGGGCCGCTTGACTCTAGATCGTGAGTAGGATAATTCCTCTCATACTCTTTAAGTTGTCATGAGGGCATAGGCTATGACTTTCCCACGTTGCATGAGAACACATCCCAACCCTTTGCTCGAAGCATCATTTCAGATAACAAATCCATCCGAACCGGATGGTATTGTTAGAACAGTGCCGAAATAAGTCTCCTCTTAAGCTCTTGGAAACTATTCTCGATTCTTCGCTCCAAACGAATTTTGTATCCTTCCGGAGTTAATTTGAGTTAATGGAGTAGCGATTCGAGAAAACCCTCCACGAATCTCCGATAATAACCCATTAAGCCCAAAAAGCTACGTACTTCGGTCACCGACTTCGGTTGCTCCCAACTTTGTATTGCTTCAATCTTTGCCGGGTCCACGGATACTCCATGTTTCGACACCACGTGCCCAAGGAATGCTACTCGCTTTAACTCGCATTTCTTTAATTTGGCATATAGTTGGTTTTCACGAAGCCTTTGGAGTACCAGCTTCAAATGGTGCTCATGATCTTCACGGCTTTTGGAATATATGAGGATGTCATCAATAAAGACAACAACGAATTGATCCAAATATTCCTTGAATACTCGATTCATCATATCTATAAAAGCGCAGGAGCATTAGTCAATCAAAGAAAGACATGACTAAGAATTCATAATGCCCGCATCTGAGAGTTCTAAAGGCGGTCTTTGGAATATCCTCGATTCTAATCTTGGTGATGATATTCGAAGCGAAGATCGATTTTGAAAAGAATTGTGCCCCCTTGAATTTGGTCAAACAAGTCATCAATACGAGGTGAGGATACCTATTCTTGATGGTGACATGGTTCAATTCCGATAGTCAATACAAAGTCGCATACTCCGTCTTTCTTCTTTACAAATAAAGCAGAGCACCCCGAGGAGATGTCTTAGGGCCGAATGAAACCAATGTCCAACAATTCTGTAGTTGGACCTTTAACTCTGAAGTTCAATAGAGCCATTCGATATGGGGTTTTAGAAATGGGCTTTGTACCAGGTTCAAGATCAATAAAGAATTCTACTTCACGTTACGGGGTAGGCAAGGGAAGTTCTTGAAATACATCGGAAAGTCGATAACAAACAGAATATTATTCAAATTTGGCGTGTCTTTATTCAAATCCATAACATGGGCTAAGAAAGCTTGACATCCGTTTTTCAATAAGCGAATAGCTTTATGATTAGATATGATAGTGATTGATTTTAATGGTTTAGTTGCTTGAATTAAATACAACGGTTGGTTAGGAACATGAAAACTAACAACCTTACGAAAACAATCAATTTTGGCATGATGAGTAGTTAACCAATCAATCCTAAAATCACATCAAAAGCAAGTATCTTTAAAGAGATAAGGTCAACGGGTAAGGTGATGGTGCCAACTTGAATCAAACAAGATTTATAAAGCGGTGGATGTGATGAAAGTTTCTCTAACGGAGTTTCCATGAGATAGGTCAAAGTCTAATTTCTCCGAGTCAAGTTTAAGCGTTGAGCACAAGGGGAGAGATAAATGAATGAGTAAGCTTAGGTATCAAGTAAGGTATAAACTTCGCAAGAATTTATAAATAGCTTACCCGTGATCACCTCGTTTGGGTTCCTCGCATTATGACCGATCACAACAAACGCTCTTCCCGAATCGTTGACTTTGACTTTTTCGGGATGATCTTTTGAGTCACCGTCCCCATTGAACTAGGTTTCGCCATCGTCTAATCTCGAGCGATATGTCCTTCCTTTCCACAATTATAGCATACCTTGAGCTGTTGTGGGCGGTTTGACCGATATGTCCCTCTTTTCGCATTTGTAGCATATAATGGGGTGGTCGTTCTCCTCCCTTAGAACCGGTTGTTTTAAGACTTTGTCGTCTTCACATGGTCGTTGTTAAATCTCCTCTTTTTAAAATCTCCTCGACTCGCTTCTTCTATTTTCATGACCATGATTACCACCAGAGTGGTTACCATTTTTGTCCGTCTGTTTCTTTCTCATTTGGTTATCATTATTACATTGATCGCTATATCTCGTACGATCCTGGTTGTGGTCCTCAGTTGGTTAGTAGTACTCGTTATCTCGCTCTAATAATTGAGCCACATTTACAACATCATCGAATAAAGAGAAAATTTATGAGAAATGAGATATCGACGTATCTTGGGGTTTCAAACCTCTAAGAAACATCCGCGTCATCGTTCCTCATTCTCCACCAAATGAGGTGCAAACACGGATAACTCGCAAACTTTGCCTCGTCTTTGAGACACCGTCGTATGTTGTTCTCGCTCCAATCTAATAAACTCCACTTCCTTCATACGAGCGAACACTTTCGAGGAAAGTATTTGTCATTAAATAGTTTCAAACGTCTCCCAAGACATCTTTGAGTCTGCGGGTGGATGGGTACGCTTGAGACTCCCACTAATGATCCGCTTTCGCCACGGAACATAAAGGTGGCGAATGGAACCTTCTGTTTCTCCGTGCATCCCAAGACATCGAATATCTTGGTAATTTGCTTGACCCATGTTTCCGCCATGATCGGATCTGGCTTTCCTTTAAATTCGGTGGTCCCAACTCTTTAGGCCTTGCTTGTTTGTGGATAAACCCGTGAATTGCTATCATTTCCTCTGTATTTTGAACACGAGTCTCCTCGTCGATTTTGCATGAGCTGCAAAAAACTTCTAAACATCCCCTCTCATCATCATCTGCTCAATGGTGTTGTTCAGGAGGAACATTGCCGACTGTTGCACGTTCTCCTCGTTGGTGAGTACAGGCGTCTCCACGAGTCTCATTTTCATTGTTAATATTCTCAAATCGACATTCTCAAATCATGTCATAAAACAAGGGTTAATTAAGGAAATCAATATATCACATAATATCCTATATCTTGACCAACTAACAAATAAGCTTAGGTAGGACACACTAGCGAAGGATTTTTCGTCTCTCCCTCCTAGTTCTATTCCCGATCTCGCCGGAGATCATATCCCTAAGCTCGATACCAACCTGTGGCGCCCCAAAATAGGTATACATCACCTATTACGAGTTGTCAATACGTGATACGTAAACAACTACAACTTTATTATTACAACAAGAAGCGCTGTGAGTTTGAATACAAATATTATCTTCTGCATAATATCTATACTCAAATAAATCCTCATCACATTTATTGATACATTATTTTACAAAATGGTGAGGACTACTAAACAATCCTTTCTAAAACCTTCATTCCATACCCAGAGCTCGTACTCATTTATATTCTCGCCTCACGAGAAAAATGGAACAAAAAAGGAAAAGGGTGAGCTCAACTAGCTCGATAAAGAATATTATGACTAAGATAATATATACAACAAATTATCGTTAGTCTTCAACGAGGAAAAATATAATAGAATACAATAGACAACAAATTTTAAATCAATATTCGCAGTGAAATAATAATTCATTAGAAGAGTTAAGTAGAGAATGCAAACTACTATCTTCTATGTATGAATTTTAAAGTTCATCGTCTATCTTTTATCCCCGTAACATCAATCGATATACATACGGAATCAAATATTCATCTTCGCACTACATGCCAAAGATATTCATCGATTAGTCATGTTCATTTAAAACACTGTTCATCTTTGCACTACGTGCCAAAGATATTCTTCAGAAATCATTCATCTTTGCACTCACAGCCAAAGATATTCTTAAGAAATCATTCATCTTTACACTACTGAGCCAAAGATATTCCATAATATCATCATTTAAGACCGAGGATGATGAAAAATATTTTTTAAAGAAAGCGAATCCGATTGAAACAAAATGACAAGGATTAAGGATTAAGGATTAGTACTTGGTTTTATCCACGTCAAAAATACCTCAAAAATAATCATAGTGGTGTAAAATTCAAGAATGATCAAAACATGGATACAATCGGAGTTAGTATCCAGAATAGATATTTTAGACGAAAAGAAGAAATTTTATTTTTAAATTGAATAATACAAAGTATCGTGAATAGTCTTGAGTATCGTGAATAATAGTAACTCCGATACCAAAAGATAGAAATTCCACAAAAACATCTTTCACGCTTCATGAATAGTACTCGTGAATAGTAACTCGTGAATAGTAACTCATGAATAAGTAACTTCGTGAATAGTAACTCATGAATAGTAACCCCGACATGAAAAGTTCCAAATTTGATAAAACTTCAGATCAACATTTCAAAGATAATGATATTGAAGAAATAATATCATTCTGAAAAAAATAATATCCCTTACCTCGAAAGATCGATTACTTAGCTAGAATCTACGGGTATAGTCTTTGAAGGAACTTGCACCGTCTAGCAATACTCAAAGTATACTCAAAATACTCACAAGAATAATTTCGATAATATAGAGAGAAAACTTGAGTTTACGGTGTGATTTTCAATTCTAACCTAAAGACACCTATTTATAGGAAATTGCTTAGAACACCAAAGCAGAAAATTTAATAAAATATTAATATATAATTATTAAATTCCTACGCACCCAAAATCTGATTCAAACCATCAGCCACCAAGAGTGACTCACCTTGCCTAACTCAAAAAAAATGTTTTTCTTATTAAAAATATTTAAAACTTCAAAAATTAATTATTTCGGAGCTTCAGAACTTCAATAATTCACAATAAATAGCCCTTTTGTCAGAAAATTTGAATCTCGCGAGTTTTTATAGGAAATTCAATTCTCTACAACTTTACAGAAGAAAGTTTTTCCAAATTCCAAATAGAAATTGACCGAAATCCACAAACGGTCAATTTTACAAGCTATAATCAAATTTCAGTTAATAAATGGGGTCCACCGACATGTTTAACATGTTTTAAATATTTATTGCAACAAAAATACTCTTCCTCCTCGTATACTCATATATCCCACATTCGTTGTAAAAATATCACCATTATTATATTATTAAAATATAATAATATATTTAAATGAATTATTTTATCAGAAAAAGATAAAATTTCAATTTTCAACAATTGTCACATTAAACATTTTCTCCATCTATATCCACATAAAATCAATATTTTCCTCATCATATGAATCAATAATTAATTATTCATAAATAATATTCTGAGAATCTGATAATATGACAACCGGCGGTTCCAGGAAAGAGGGCTTTCCAATAAGAATTTCTCCTTCTTGGCGGCGCAATTAGGTGACCAAACCTCTCCTTAGAGCGAACTTTCTAGACATTGCCAATAATGTTATCTAATAATATTATTGAGATAATATGAATTATTGCTTCGATAATGAAAAATCTTGTGTAATGACAATTATTGAAACAATGACAATATAAAATATCATATGACAATTATTAACTCAATAAAATAAAAAATCTTTGAGCGATAATTCTCGTAACCATTATTGAGTAGTGCCTTTAATAATTGGTGCAATATAATTGGTATCATTGTAACAACGTATTACTTATGTTTTAACCACGGGTATTCCAATAGTGTTAATTGCAGAATAACTACTTCTGTAGATTATTTTTAAACAACTTATATTTGTCGTTTTCTTCATCCAATAGCTTTCAGTTATGGGGCCCACACATGGTTGTTTGGTCAGCATGCGAATATTCCCCAAAGGCACGAATATTCCACGACCAAACGAATATTCCCTGACGATAATGAATATTTTATAACCACTTGCTTATTTTGAAATATTTGCGTATTTAACCCTTAACTATCCACATTAATCAAATCAACCCTTACTATTTCAAAATAATAAATAAAGGAAATTCCTTTTATTTAAAAAATTTGAGGTCTTACAACCTCCCCTCCTTATGAAATTTCGTCCTCGAAATTGGACGTCGACTACACAGTGTTTGAAAAGGTGAGGATGCCTCGCTTTCATTTCCGTTTCCAATTTCGGTCATTTCCTCTATAGCATGATTCCTCCACAAAACTTTAACTTGTGGTATGACCTTTCTTGGCGTAGGACATGCTCCTTCCTATCCAAGATCTTGACAGTACCTCCTCACATCGTTAAGTCTTCTGGCTATCTCGTCTGGTTCTAACTCAATAACGTGGTTCGGGTCTTTCACATATTTACTTAAGTACGGATATGTGAAACACATTATGAACACGAGACATACTCGGAGGTAACGCAAGTCCATAGGCTACATTTCCTACTCGGTCAAGAATTTGAAATGGACCAATAAATCGTGGATTGAGCTTTCCTCTCTTTCCAAATCTTGTAACTCCCTTCCATGGAACAACTCGCAACAATACATGATCCCCTACATTAAATTCCACCTCCTTTCGATGAAGATCCGCATAACTCTTTTGTCGATCTTGTGCTTGGTTTGTATCGTTGTCGAATCATTTGGATCTTTTTCGGTGAGTCATATACGTATTAACTTCGGGTCCCAACAATGTTGCTTCACCCACCTCATCCCAACATATTGGAGAAGCGACATTTTCGTCCATATAATGCTTCAAATGGAGCCACACCTATACTTGCACGATAAGCTGTTGTTGTTGGAGAATTCCACCAATGGTAAATACTTATCCCAACTACCCTTGAAGTCTAGGACACGAGTCTTAATAAATCTTCAAGAGTTTGAATAGTCCTCTCTCGATTGTCCGTCTGGTTTGGGGATGGTATGCCGAACTAAATCGTAAATCCGTGCCCATAGCTTTTTGCAAGCTAACCCAAAATCTTGAAGTGAATCTTGGGTCACGATCCGAAACTATGGATCTGGGCATGCCATGCAACCTCACAATTTCATTCACGTACATACTAGCAAGACGTTCAAGGAATAAGTCTCCGTATCGACAAGAAATGAAAGCGAGACTTGGTTAATCTATCAACAATAACCCAAATAGCATTGATGCCTTGAGAAACCGTAGGAAGACCCGTGCTTGAAATCCATGGTAATGTGTTCCCACTTCCATTAGGAATCTCAAGTGGTTGCAACGGACCCTTAGGTACTAGATGCTCGCCTTTACACGTTGGCAAGTTAAACACATCGAGATAAACTTTGCAATCTCTCTCTTCATATTGTTCCACCAAAATGTATGTCGAAGATCACGATACATTTAGTACTTCGAGGATGGATTGCAAATGGTGTATTGTGTGCCTCCATCATAATCTTGTACTTCAAATCGAGTCGTTAGGAACACAAAAGTCAGAGTGGACTCAAGTATTCCTTCTTCATCAATTCTCGCTTAGGAATAGCTCCTTCTTGTACTTTCTTCTTCATACGATCATCATTTCTCAAATTCGGTGGCTTGAGCAACCTTAACTTTTTCTATTAAAGTTGGCTCTGTCATTATACTTGACATCATCGCACTTTTCGTTCTCGTATATGATCTTCTACTCAACGCGCGTCTACTACCGTTCGCTTTACCGGGATGGTATTGAATAGTGTGGTCGTAGTCTTTCAATAGCTCGAGCCAGCGTCATTTGCCGATGTTGAGTTCTTTTTGAGTGAAGAAATATTTAAGGCTTTTATGGTCGAATATATCTCCACTTTCTCCCCATATAGATAGTGCCTCCATATCTTTAGTAGAAAACGATCTGCCGCTAACTCTAGATCGTGAGTAGGATAATTCCTCTCATACTCTTTAAGTTGTCGCGAGGCATAGGCTATGACTTTCCACGTTGCATGAGAACACATCCTAACCCTTTGCACGAAGCATCATTGTAGATAACAAATCCATCCGAACCAGATGGTATTGTTAGATCAGTCTTAGAAATAAGTCTCCTCTTAAGCTCTTGGAAACTATTCTCGCATTCTTCGCTCCAAACGAATTTTGTATCCTTCCGAGTTAATTTGAGTTAATGGAGTAGCGATTGAGAAAACCCTTCCACGAATCTCCGATAATAACCAACTAAGCCCAAAAGCTACGTACTTGATCGCAAACTTGGTTGCTCCAACTTTGTATTGCTTCAATCTTTGTCGGGTCCACGGATACTCCATGTTTCGACACCACGTGCCCAAGGAATGCTACTCAAGCCAGAACTCGCATTTCTTCAATTTGGCATATAGTTGGTTTTCACGAAGCCTTTGGAGTACCAGCTTCAAATGGTGCTCATGATCTTCACGGCTTTTGGAATATATGAGGATGTCATCAATAAAGACAACAACGAATTGATCCAAATATTCCTTGAATACTCGATTCATCATATCTATAAAAGCCGCAGGAGCATTAGTCAATCCAAAGACATGACTAAGAATTCATAATGCCCGTCTTAGAGTTCTAAAGGCGGTCTTTGGAATATCCTCGATTCTAATCTTCAATTGATGATATCGAGCGAAGATCGATTTTTGAAAAGAATTGTGCCCTTGAATTGGTCAAACAAGTCATCAATACGAGGTAGAGGATACCTATTCTTGATGGTGACATGGTTCAATTCAGATAGTCAATACAAAGTCGCATACTCCCCGTCTTTTCTTCTTTACAAATAAAAGCAGAGCACCCCGAGGAGATGTACTTGGGGCGAATGAAACCAATGTCCAACAATTCTGTAGTTGGACCTTTAACTCTGAAGTTCAATAGGAGCCATTCGATATGGGGTTTTAGAAATGGGCTTTGTGCGGTTCAAGATCAATAAAGAATTCTACTTCACGTTCGGGGTGTAAGCAGGAAGTTCTTCGGGAAATACATCGGAAAGTCAATAACATGCGGGAATATTATTCAAATTTGGCGTGTCTTTATTCAAATCCATAACATGGGCTAAGAAAGCTTGACATCCGTTTTTCAATAAGCGAATAGCTTTATGATTAGATATGATAGTGATTGATTTTAATGGTTTAGTTGCTTGAATTGCATACAACAACAGGTTGGTTAGGAACATGAAAACTAACAACCTTACGAAAACAATCAATTTTGGCATGATGAGTAGTTAACCAATCAATCCCTAAAATCACATCAAAAGCAAGTATCTTTAAAGAGATAAGGTCAACAGGTAAGGTGATGGTGCCAACTTGAATCAAACAAGATTTATAAGCAGCGATGGATGTGATGAAAGTTTCTCCTAACGGAGTTTCCACAGATAGGTCAAAGTCTAATTTCTCCCGAGTCAAGTTTAAGCGTTGAGCACAAGCGGGAGAGATAAATGAATGAGTAGCACCAGTATCAAGTAAGGTATAAACTTCGCAAGAATTTATAAATAGCTTACCGTGATCACCTCGTTTGGGTTCTCGCATTATGACCGATCACAACAAACGCTCTTCCCGAATCGTTGACTTTGACTTTTTCGGGGACGATCTTTTGAGTCACCGTCCCCATTGAACTAGGTTTCTACATTGCATAATCTCGAGCGATATGTCCTTCCTTTCCACAATTATAGCATACCTTGAGCTCATTGTGGGCGGTTTGGTGATATGTCCCTCTTTTCGCATTTGTAGCATATAATGCCGGTGGTCGTTCTCCTCCCTTAGAACCGCTTGTCTTAAGACCTTTGTCGTCTTCACATATGGTCGTTGTTAAATCTCCTCTTTTTAAAATCTCCTCCGACTCGCTTCTTCTATTTTCATGACCATGATTACCACCAGAGTGGTTACCATTTTGTCCGTCTGTTTCTTTCTCCATTTGGTTATCATTATTACATTGATCGCTATCTCTCGGTACGATCCTGGTTGTGGTCCTCGGTTGACCGTACTCGTTATCTCGCTCTAATAATTGAGCCATTTACAACATATCGAATAAAGAGAAAATTTATGAGAAATGAGATACCGACGTATCGCGGGTTTCAAACCTCTAAGAAACATCCGCGTCATCGTTCCTCATTCTCCACCAAATGAGGTGCAAACACGGATAACTCTGCAAACTTTGCCTCGTCTTTGAGACACCGTCGTGTTGTTCTGCTTCCGATCTAATAAACTCCACTTCCTTCATATAGACGAACACTTTCGGGAAAGTATTTGTCATTAAATAGTTCTCAAACGTCTCCCAAGACATCTTTGAGCGTACTGGATGGGTACGCCTACGAGACTCCCACCGATAGTCGCTTTCGCCACGGAACATAAAGGTGGCGAATGGAACCTTCGTTCCTCCGTGCATCCCAAGACATCGAATATCTTGGTAATTTGCTTGACCCGTGTTTCCGCCGTGATCGGATCGCTTTCCTTTAAATTCAGTGGTCCCAACTCTTTGAAGCTGCTTGGTTGTGACAACCCGTGAATTGCTATCATTTCCTCCTCGTATTTTGAACACGAGTCTCCTCAAATCGATTTTGCATGAAGCGCAAAAAACTTCTAAACATCCCCTCGTTCATCATCATACATTCAATGGTGTTGTTCACGGGAGGAACATTGCCCGACTGTTGCACGTTCTCCTCGTTGGTGAGTCTGAGCGTCTCCACGGTCTCATTTCCATTGTTAATATTCTCGATCGACATTCTCAAATCATCATAAAACAAGGGTTAATTAAGGAAATCAATATATCACATAATATCCCTATATCTTGACCAACTAACAAATAAGCTTAGGTAGGACACACTAGCGAAGGATTTACTCGTCTCTCCCTCCTAGTTCTATTCCCCGATCTCGCCTTGGAGATCATATCCTAAGCTCGATACCAACTGTGGCGCCCCCAAAATAGGTATACATCACCTATTACGAGTTACAATATACGTGCAATGTAAACAACTACAACTTTATTATTACAACAATAAAGCGTGAGTTTGAATACAAATATTATCTTCTAGACAATATCTATACTCAAATAAATCCTCATCACATTTATTGATACATTATTTTACAAAATGGTGAGGACTACTAAACAATCCTTTCTAAAACCTTCATTCCATACCCCAGGCTACGTACTACTATATTATATTCTCGCCTCACGAGAAAAATGGAACAAAAGGAAAAGGGTGAGCTCAACTAGCTCGATAAAAGAATATTATGACTAAGATAATATACAACAAATTATCGTTAGTCTTCAACAGGAAAAATATAATAGAATCTGATAGACAACAAATTTTAAATCAATATTCGCAATGAAATAATAATTCATTAGAAGAGTTAAGTAGAGAATGCAAACTACTATCTTCTATGTATGAATTTTAAAGTTCATCGTTTATCTTTTATCCTGTAACATCAATCAATATACATACGGAATCAAATATTCATCTTTTACTACATGCCAAAGATATTCATCGATTAGTCATATTCATTTAAACACATGTTCATCTTTGCTGACTATGTGCCAAAGATATTCTTGAGAAATCATTCATCTTTGCACTACTGTGCCAAAGATATTCTTAAGAAATCATTCATCTTTGCACTTTCTGAGCCAAAGATATTCCATAATATCATCATTTAAGGCGAGGATGATGAAAAATATTTTTTTAAAAGCGAATCCGGTGAAACAAAATGACAAGGATTAAGGATTAAGGATTCGTACTTGGTTTTATCACGTCCAAAAATACCTCAAAAATAATCATAGTGGTGTAAAATTCAAGAATGATCAAAACATGGATACAATCGAGTTAGTATCCGAATAGATATTTTGAGACGAAAAGAAGAAATTTTATTTTTAAATTGAATAGTCACGTAGTATCGTGAATAGTTAAGTATCGTGAATAGTAACTCTGATACCAAAAGATAGAAATTCCACAAAAACATCTTCACGCTTCATGAATAGTACTCGTGAATAGTAACTCGTGAATAGTAACTCTTGAATAGTAACTCGTGAATAAGTAACTCATGAATAGTAACCCACATGAAAAGTTCCAAATTTGATAAAAACTTGGATCAACATTTGAAAGATAATGATATTGAAGAAATAATATCATTACAAAAAAAAATAATATCCCTTACCTCGAAAGATCAGTACTTTATTTAGAATCACTTAGGGTATAGTCTTTGAAGGAACTTGCCGTCTAGCAATACTCAAAGTATACTCAAAATACTCACAAGAATACGCTCGATAATATAGAGAGAGAAAACTTCAGTTTCTGGTGTGATTTTCAATTCTAACCTAAGCACCCTATTTATAGGAAATTGCTTAGAACACCAAAGCAGAAAATTTAATAAAATATTAATATATAATTATTAAATTCCTACGCACCCAAAATCTGATTCAAACCATCAGCCACCAAGAGTGACTCACCTTGCCTAACTCAAAAAAAACGTTTTTCTTATTAAAAATATTTAAAACTTCAAAAATTAATTATTTCGGAGCTTCAGAACTTCAATAATTCACAATAAATAGCCCTTTTGTCAGAAAATTTGAATCTCGTGAGTTTTTATAGGAAATTCAATTCTCTACAACTTACTGAGAAGAAAGTTTTTCCAAATTCCAAATAGAAATTGACCGAAATCCACAAGCAGTCGATTTTACAAAAGCTATAATCAAATTTCGGTCAATAAATGGGTCCCGCAGACATGTTTAACATGTTTTAAATATTTATTGCAACAAAATACTCTTCCTCCTCGATACTCATATATCCCACATTCGTTGTAAAAATATCACCATTATTATATTATTAAAATATAATAATATATTTAAATGAATTATTTTATCGAGAAAAAGATAAAATTTCAATTTTCAACAATTGTCACATTAAACTTTTCTCCATCTATATCCACATAAAATCAATATTTTCCTCATCATATGAATCAATAATTAATTATTCATAAATAATATTCTGAGAATCTGATATTAATGACAGGTAGGTTCAAGAAAGAGGGGCTTTCCAATAAGAATTTCTCACTTCTTGGTGGCTTGATTAGGTGACCAAACCTCTCCTTAAGCAGAACTTTCTAGACATTGCTAATAATGTTATCTAATAATATTATTCGGATAATATGAATTATTAGCCGATAATGAAAAATCTTGTGTAATGACAATTATTGAAACAACAAAGAATATAAAATATCAACGCAAAG